>VZRF01013035.1:0-19178 GCA_013396875.1 Vireo altiloquus | reverse complement strand
CGCTGCCCGATGCGGCCGAGCCGCCCCCCTCCGCCCGCACGGCTCCCGCCCCGGCGCCCATCACCCCGCGCTCCGGTGTGCCCGCCTTGGTGGCCGTGGGGAGATTACCCAGCCCGGCGACGGGAGTGCGGCTCCCCCGCAGCCCCAGCGCTCGCCCGGGGCCGCTCACCGGAGACATGGTTCTGGCTCTCGCCGCTGCCCCGGGGAGCGCGGTCCGTGTGCGGCCGCCCGGCCGGCAGCGCATCCCGCGGCACGCAGGGAGGGAGGGAGGGAGGGATGCAGGAGGGAGGTGCCCGCGGGCCCAGCCCCGCCGCAGCCGCCCCGCCGGGCTGGGAGGGGGCGGCGGCCGCCCGCAGGGGTGGGAGAAGCTCCCGGGCACGGGAGATCTGTGTGGGAGAAAGGCGGAGATGGAGCCTTGGGGGATCGATGACGGAAACTCTCAATAAGGCAGGGAAAGGCCACGTAACGGTGTTAATAAATGGCACAGTCCCGGGGCGGGGTGGAGGAGAAGCGGTGGAGGGAGCGGGGGCTCGGCTGCAGGCGCTCCGTGCGCTGTAAATCCATGCCCTGCCAAGGACCCGACGTGGTGGAAGCGCTCCGTGAAAGGAGCAGGATCCCACCTGGGCTCTTTGATTGTTTGTTACAAATGTGACACCAACAGACTGACCGTGTCTTTGTGTTCCTACATAAGAGGAGCAGGTCAGAACACACCAAAGGCGGCACAAGTTCGGTCTGTTTTTCAGAGTAAGTTTCAAAAGATGATGGTTTCGTTTGGAATCTTACTCGTCCTCTTCAGGGTGCGACGGGATTGCATGCAGGGTGTGTCCTGGCCAGAGAAATTCAGCATGGTGAGGCTTTTCTGGGCGATAATGAGTTGGCATAGGGAGGTCTTCCTCTCCTTTCTTGGATGCAGCATGGGAAGTGTCAAAGCATGGAAGTCAAAACTTTCTCTTAAAAAAAGAAAAGTTAAATTGGAACAACATTTTTAAATACCAGTCTCTAGCATTATCCTTCCAGCACTTGACTGATGCCACTAAATAATCAGGTATAATCTCCAAGATGGTAAGTGCTTGCTGCTCTTAAAGCTTTTTCTTCAAGATCACGTATGTTTATTATATCTGAAAGATAGTTCCAGAATATAGATTTTGAGGAGATTAACATCAGGCAGTAATGTGGAAAGAGAGAGTCATGGTGCTCTCTGTATCTTTATAACAAAGCAAATATTGCCCTCAGCAGTTATGGTAGCAGCTATATTAAAAAAAAAAGTGGGTTTAACTGTGGTTTAGGTTCCAAATGTCCTCCCTCTTTTGCTTGCAATATATGACATTCAGAACATCATAACTCGACCCACATTAGAAAAGTACACGCAAGGAATATCTAAATATTTATGTTCTGTGTTTACTTGAAGTGCCATTAAATCCTTTTATTGCTGTGCTTTTACTACCATCACAGAACTCTCAACTGGTTTCCAGTTGTAGTGGGAGGCAGAGATCCTGCCCGTAGGTCAGGTGGGTGTGCTGCTTTTCCTTCCCTCTGTCTCCTCCAGCACAGCCTGTTCCTGGCAGTTCTGATCAGCCTCATCTAATGATGCTCAGCCCACACTGGCTTGGCCAGCCACAAAATCTTTGGCTGGTCTCCTGTGCTGGTGTAGCTTTATAGGAGGCTGCCATAAATTCCAGCAGCCTCCCTGGCTTCCTGGAGAGCATCATAGGTGTATTTCAGTCCTCCCATGGAATGGAGACTTCCTCTTTAGCCTTCCTCTGAGGGTCCCAGTGCTGAGCCTCCTGTTTGTCTTCATTTTCCACACAGGTAGCACTCAGGCATTTGCAACTCATTTTTTTCTGCAACTTCTGGGTTTGGACAGGGATGCTCCTAGAGTAGTGCTTCCATTTTTTTTTTCCTGTGTGAACTTCAGTGTACCTCACAAGCCCTTTCCTAGTTAAGAAATAGCTCATTCAGAGAAATTATCTCATAGAAGTAGCTCATGGCAGAAACGGAACATGATGTAATCCTTCAGTCAGAAAAATACTCAGATTTTATCATCAACAGGACGACAGTTAAGCTTGCCTGACCTGTTTCTGGTCTACCCAAGTTTTAACTACAGCAAAGTGTAAATTCCCTATATTGTTTACTGGTAGTCCAACTTTGCAGTGCTTATTGTGTCCAGTGAGAGTGTTGTGCACGTAACGATCAAATAATCCAAACTAAAATCTGAAAGGATGGTGCATTCATGGGGTATTTTAGCATTAGACAGATGAAGAAGAAAAAGAGAAAGAAGAAAAGGAAGTACATTTAAAGTCTAGAAATAAAAATGGTGAATACTGAAACAGCATTTTAACAAATCCCCAAAGGTAGTGCTTACAAAGTTTGCCAAGAAATGAGTTTCCATATTCCTGCTCAGCTGTGTTCAGATATCTTCTGGCAAATGACATCTTCTCTTTCTCAGCACTTAAGAGAGCTCTGTGAAGTTCTGGCCATTACCTCTGGGGTGAAACTGAGAGCAACTGTCCTGATATTTATCCATTATCATCCCCAGGCTTAAAATAAACTCTTCCAAAGAAGAGTTTGCTGTGTGCATGAAGCAAGATTTCAAATAAAGCATTACTAACCTTTTCAATTGAGCAAGATCCACTGAACACATCAAAGCAGTTGAAATCTACTTAAGAGCATGAGTGAAGCAGCTGTTTCAGAGAATCCCAATAGGTCTGCAGGGTATCCTGGAAAGAAAGTCTCCTGCACTGATCTTCACGTGTCAGTTTTTCTGAAAGTGAGAATATAATCAGAAGCAGATTTTCTCTCCACCTGAAGAGACTCTCTGAGTTTTTGAAACGTACCCCTTTGTACCCATCTCATCTGCCATAGCCCCTCCTTCCCCAGATCTCATTCTGGCTTCTCAAACCATTGGTTAGAAATGACTGGAGAATATTTCCATGTTAGATTTCAGTACTGAGCTGTGTCTAAGACATGTTCAACACCTCGGTGCAAAAGCAGCTCCTCATTGTTTCCAGTCAAGTGCAGAGGAGCCCCAATTCCCTCCTGGAGTGAGCAGAACGCAGGCAACTGCTTGCACATTGGTACAGCAGGTCCTGCACGATCTGCTGAAAGGTCAAGGAGACTTGAAGCTGACTCTAAACTGGAGCTCATCTGTTCTTAAAAATTCAGGGGTGCTCCAGCAAGCGCAGATACACAGCTTTGGTCACGTGTGTGAAAGCACAACAGCAACAACGCTGCCATTTTCTACTGTTGATACACCCTGTCCTAAATTTAAGCTCTAATTAATTTGAAGTCTTAACAAAAAAACCCACATGCTGACACAATGCATCAATGTGCATGTGATACAAAAGATGGAGAAAGCCAGAATTCATCTCCCGAAGTGGTTAATACTTTAAATCCAACCTAACTGAATATCCGCTTAGCTTACCAAATGTTCAGTGTTGCCTTATACTCATTACTGCAATATTCTCTGCCTTGCTGTGTTCTTGGCAGTGTTGTGCTGTTGATAATGACAAATGAGCAGAAACCTGTACTATGAGCACAGCTTTGTACCAGTTACCTGAAAACTAATTGCTGGTAGAGCTGAAATTTCTTAATGCATTAAACTTTTCCTTTCTTTTGGGAAAATGTAGTCAGCTTTCACTTGGCCATTTTTGAGTTACGCAAGCATTAGAAAAAAAGTCCTATCATCATAATTACAAAGACTTCCAGTATGGTAGAAGAAATTATTAGAAATAAAGATGCTGCAAGCTAAAAATACATATATAGAGGGCATTTCAGAAGGGACTGCTGATTTGGAGTGCCTGTATATACTTCAAGGGCCCAGCTTTTCAAAAGCTGTTGAGTTTGTATAAACAGTTCCCTTCCAGATGTCTCTGTTATATATATATACTTGTTATTTTTCTCTCTCTCCCCTCTCAGATTTAGTGTTGGCTCAATTAGGAATGAACTCAGAAAGTCTGATAGACAGAGTTGCTTATGAGACTGGGACACAGGAATTCCTGTTTTAGGAAAGCCAGATGATTTTAGCCAGAGGTGACATCCCTAGATTTTCATCTCCATGTGCATAATTTAAAAAACTTCAGGCAACAAAGCAGAATTTAGGCAGAAAACGTAGGCACCTCTGTGAGCTGGGAGGTGTGGAAGGCAGCTTAAATTCCTTTTGTGCACTTTAGATGCCTAAGTGCTTAGCTGCTGTTGTGGTTGGAAATGGACTTTAAATCATATTAAATCCTAGTGTAGTTTAATTTGGAGTTTCCTGATGCCTTGTACATTTCTTTGAATGAAATCTTAACAAGAATACATATTGCCAGCAACAGATAAGTATGTGCATATGCTTTACTTGTCTGTATCTTTTAAAACGGTGATGAAGTTTAAAAAAATAAATTAAAAGTAATGTAATGTTAAACTGTTTCATTGGGCAGAAGTAAGGAAAATCAGTATTGTCTCTTTTCCACTGGAAAATTAATTCTACTTCTTTACAGAAGAGTCTTCCAATACAAAAATCACATGATGCTGGGAAATAGGTCATGCTGCTCAGCGAAGAACAAAACCTTGCACAACACAAACACACAATACACATTTTGCTGTAACTACAATCCCTACACTTTCTCTCAAAATTTCATTTGTTGTCTTTGGATGCCTTGAGGTGAATTTTAGTTCTCTTCTTCTCACATAGCACTTGGAGCTGAACCAAACACTCTTGATTTATACTGAAATTGCGTATTTTTGCCTGTAGTTTAGGGGCTGTGTTTTGTACACCTTTTTAAGGGAAAAAAGTACCCATTAATGTTAGTGGGAGTTCTTCTGTACAAAGAAAGCAGAATCACAGTCCTATACTTAATTGAATCTGAGGAAATGCTGGAAAAACACTATTTTGGTTTAACCCCTCATAGCAGTATTTGTTCACCCCCTCTCTTTGCAGTTTATTTTCAGTCTCAGGAGCCTGAGCAAGGCTTGCTGTCCCAGCCAGACCTGTTTCCCACTGATAAGAGAGGCAGCCCAGTGAGTGTAAACATCTGTACTTTAGATGCTGAGTGGGAAATGAATCCAGCACATGCTGTATTGTGTGGCTGCAGAAGCATGGATCTGGAAGGGACCCTGGAGATCACTTAGCCCAGTGCTCATTTATCTAGTCCAAGTGCTACATAACCACCTCAGATAAAATCAAGGGACCTTGAAATGCACCCATGCAGGTTTTCATTTTCCAGTGGAAAGCCTTGGGTTCAGCTTTGAGTGACTCTTTACTTGGTTTCCTCTAATGAACTGATTTTCTTGCTTGCATGCATGTAGGTTTGATCATGAGTTTTAAGTGTCCTCTTCCATCAACCACCTTCTGACAGATTATGAGCTGTGCACAACCCCCAGATCACAGAGTGAGAAAGAGTTCACCTATAGAAAACATCTATACAGAAAAGAAGAATGAGGTAATGAAAACCCTACTGAACACACATGGTCAAGGAAACAGAGCTGAGTTCACTGGGGATTCTTAATTCTGAATTTCCTGGTGTTTGCCACAGACACAGGAAATTGATTTGACACTGTCTGAGTCTCTAAAGTAATTCTGGAAGCTTAGTCTATTGATTTCCCTTCGCGTTGCCGGAATGGTGGATCTGGGCCAAAATGTGAACGCAAATGAAGTCCCTCAGCTTTGGGAATGCAGCAGGAGAGGTTCTCTGCCAGCCACAGTACCTTGCTCTCTAGAGGCCCTCACACACTGCTCGGTTTTGCTGTGTTTATAGTGGTGGGCAGCACTGCAGACAGTGCCTCCAGATTTACAGCTGAGGGTTGGCAAACCAACGCGCCTATTTCATGCACTGCTCCAGTAAAAACCTCTCAGAGCTAAGCTGTCTCTCCTCGTTTTGGCCAGAGCTGCTGGCAGGCTGCCCTGTTATGTATAAACATGTAAACCACAAAAAGATAAAGGACTGCAGCATGCCAGATCCCTAATATAGATGAAGACTTGATTTCTTACCTCTGTGAGGAAGAAGTTGCTTTTTCCCGGCTTTGGAGGCATTTGCAGTTCAGTAAGCTGCTGTTACATGGAAGGGGATGTGCTTTCCCACCATAGTCTTGCTTTACTTCAAAATGCTTTTCTGGAATAATCGATTGCTTTGCCAGCCTGAAACTCAATAAACATGGTTTTAAAAGGGCAAAGATTTAGTGCTGCTGCAGTCTGCACCATAAATCTCCGTTGATTTATTAATGAATGAATGAAGCCAGGAATGATTGTCCAATATTATGTGTCATCATTGTTTACGATCCCTGATTTATGGACCTGACTCCTTGTTTTCTCAGGTGGGGTTTGGTGATGGTTTTCTCAGGTGTGGTTTGTGGAGTCATGCTGGCATTGTGACAATACACCCAAGAGGAAAACCAGCCCCTATTTGTGCCATCAATTAATGTTGTAGGTACAGATATTATGTAAGCCCCCAGTCTCGGGTGGGAGCTGGTAATCAGGTGGTGGTAACATTTCTGTTAGTCAGCCTTATTTGTATGGTTTTCTGTATGTGTTAATCTCTACACATGAGTAATTTCCCCCACACAATGAAATGAAAATTGAATGTCACGCTATCTGTTTGGTCTGTGCATCTGTTGTTTGTGCTTTGGTTTGCGTAATAGTGGTGAATTTTTGAGCAGTTTAGAGTACATATGTATTTTATTGCAGATTTCAGTGTCGTTGTCACATTTCTTAGGCTAAGTGGACAAGAGAAAGGAGCCAGTGGACACCCCTCCCTGCAAGAGCGTGAAGGCATTTGTAATTCACATAGCCTCAGAAATCCCATGGCTGATGCATTGCTGCTTCAAAATCTACATTCACAAAACACAAGTTTGGAGAAATGCCAGTTCCACAGTCATGTTACAACCTGGACTTGCCAGAGCTGGGAATGACAGTAGGGTATGGCAGGTTTGGTGTCATCAGCAGTGCTTCAGCATATCTACAGTTGGGAAGAAATGTTTGGGTGCATTTGTGTCAGAAGACAAAAGCAGCAATTACTGATAAGGAGTCTCTGAGGTACATCCAAGTACATCATCACATGAAGCAGACTGTCTCTTCTCAGATGAAAAAAGAACAACCAAAAACCCCCAAAGTAACCATATTTGAAAGAACCAGGGATTCATAAAGTGCCGGTCATTATAACAAACTAAGAGTGGGATTGTTAATCTGGAGTCTAGATTGGAAAGTGCCCCTTAATGCAAACAATTTCTGGTCAGAAATAGGATATCCATTGATCCAAGTACAAGATCTGTGACAGACTTCACAGTGAGATTTATACCTCTGTGAAATCATACATATGTCAATATTTAGAGGATTCATGGAAGAAACACTTCCCATTGTAAATGAGAGGATGAATTTGAAGAACAACAAAAGACTCTTGTCAAGACAGAAAAAAAGTTACTTTCAGGTAGCTTGTTTGCGAAATGTTTGCTATGGATAATATGCTGGTAAAAACACAGCTGACATTTCAGAGCTCAAACCAAGCAAATCCAAGGCAACACAGAGGCAATAGATTTTGAGCAGAGCAGCATCATAGCAAAGAGCTGACTTCTCTAGTAACACTCTGTGAATCACTGCAGGGAAAGGGACAGGCAGAAGAGAACAGGAGGCCAGCTGAAACCTTCTCAGGGAATCGCTGTGCAGTACAAACTGAATCAAATCAAAAGGATGAGTGGATATGTGCAGACCTTCCAGAAGTGTCTTGGCACTCCAGAAGGGAAGTGGTAGATTTGATGTGGCATTTGGTATTTGCCAGGAGATACCAATAAAGGCACTGCAACAAGCAAAAGTAATTCCTCTTCTGTAACACACCCGCAAGACACGCGGTCTAAGAACAGAGACTTTTTTGTACAGCTGTATTTACAGTCCAGAATTTATCAAATTATCACTTGAGAATGGAGAAGATTCTAGTGAGAAACTGCATGACAAATTTCATCGTCCCGGACATGGAACCTCATTCAGCCTCACCAAAAACTACTGAGAGGAAATTTGGCTTCTGAAATCAGCACAGGAGATACAGACAGATGTGCTGCTTCACACGTTCTCCAGGATGAGGGACCAAATCAACCCTCACTAAAGGCACAGAAGCCTTGGATTCAGCAATGATGTGCTGCTCTGGAGTATTGGAAAATTGCTGCTTTCTTCTTGTTTTTTCTGAAACACAGTCTCGGGCAAGACTCCCTGACAACAATAATAACTACAACAACACATATTCCCTGATGAGTGGCTTTTGGGATGAGACACAGCTTGTACATGTTTCTGCAGTCAGCAGAGCCTCAGGAGCCCTGCTACTCACAGACTTTTTGCAGGCTTGGATATCAGGAGACTTCCCACCGGGAACTGTGGCATTCCCATGTTGCAGTGTTCATGAAGTGCAGGGGCTGGAGCCTCTGAGAGACTCTTGCCTGTGCCAAATGTGGGTGCAGGTGATGCCTTAAATGGCTACCTAGAAACAGAGACTATACAGGAGTAAAGGAATAAAGGAGGGATTTATCTGAAAGGCCTTCAGAGGTACACTCTGGGCTCCAGAGGCTCCTGCCTCAGTGCATCCCAAAATGGACAATGACAGCTCCCGAGTTCTTCCCACTTTGATATCAGCATCAATTGCCCAAGCAGAAGCCAGGCAAGGATGGAATTTGCCCAAGCTTGCCCCCCTCTCCCCAAGATGAAGGTTTGCAGTTGTTGGGCCCAGGAGGGTCTAGGTGTCCTTGGAGAGCGAGCTGGAGAGGCTTTGTTATGTCAGTGTGAGCATGAGAGAACAGCACTGAACGAGCTCCAGGGAACTGCAGAGTTCCACTGGGCACTGCAGGGGTGGAAAAATATAGAAGTTAAAACCTAAGGCATCACAGGTCGAGCCAGGAGACAGGGATTAACTCCAGACACTGGCACACAGCACCTGTGTGCCTGGAGTGGGTGCTTGGGAGTGAGAATCTGGAGACAGCTGCATGGTGTGAGCACTATTTATTTTCAGTTAAGGTTTGGAGGAGAAGAAAAATGACAATAGTGGTGCCTTGCAGTATGCATTATGGGCATTCATCAAGAAAGAGTAATATTCCATTTGTTTGTGGTGCATTTAAGCAATGAATACTGGTAATTGTATCGCAACTTTGTCTTAAAACTATAATTATAAACTATAACTATAACTGAGAAGTTCAAGCATTTTTGCACCAAATACATTTGTCACTGATGGGAGGAGGTTGCCATAAATACATTAATTACTAACTGATAGACTGCTACAAAGAGAAGGTGGTTATATCTAAAACAAGCCTAAAAATATAGATATCTCCAACAAAGCATCTTTAGAATTTGCTGCCTTTAGTGATACCAAGAACTGAAATTTCCAAACTTGTCTCACTGGTTGCATGACCCTTAAATAGTGAAAGAAGCAGTGTGCTATGGCTTTGCTGCAATTGTATTGTCATCACAACAGAACTCCATATTATCAAAACATGAAACAGGTAAAAAAAGTGAATACCTGCAAAATATTAAAATCAGCAACTGTTCAGTACTAGAATAAGTGCAGTTGAAAGATTTTCTTACCCAGTGATTGAATAAAGTCTTGGCAAATTCTAAAAATATGAGGAAGTCCAATTACTTGAGCAATCACAATATCTGAAAAATACTTTCTGAAGCTTTTAAGTTAGAGGAAGGGAGTGAATAATCATTTGTGAATGATCTGCATAATTTAAATGTAGACAGGTACCAGAGAATGTTCTAGGCAAATAAATAACAGATGTGAAATACTGACTTCCCACATATTTTTCAGTTTTATTCTTTATCAAAAGTGCCTGGCACAAATTCATATCAAATTAAATTTCTTTTTTTTTTTTACTGTCATTATATCACTCAGCACATTAGGAATGCAAAAATCAAACATGTGGATAAATGTGTGTTAGAACAGGTAATTAATTTAGTAAGTATATACACAGATCTTGTTTGCAAGAAGAAAATCTGACAGTGTAAAATTATATATGATTGCAAAGCAACATGTTTTAATGGCTTTAATGCAATAATAACCAACTTCTCCAAATGAATATAGCAAAAGGATGAAGGGCCAAAAAATAAAAGCTTAAGATTGATTATATAAATCAGTGAATATCCGACTGTGCCTTAAATCATAATTGAAAATCACGGATTCAAAATTAGAATTCTTGGGTGCTACAGTTTCCAATCCACAAAAAACTTACCTCTAAGAAAGGGCTTTTTTTGCTCATACAGAATTTGACATGGGAATCTTCCTCGTAGCAGAGCTTTTAAAACTCTAGCTGTTGAAGAGTAAATAAGGGATACAGTCACACACAGCCCTGAAAATATGCAGGTACATTTTGCCTGGCTTGCAGCTGCCCCATTACTGTTCAAGAGAGAAAAAAATATGTATTGAAATGGCAACAAAACACAAGAAGAAAATCCTTGTGGCTTGGAACCTGAAACAAATAAACAAAAAATCCTAATGTCACAGATCAGCCTGCTTTTGTTGCTTGAGTGTGCAGACCAACTTTCCAGTCACAGGACTCACTGAGAGTATGAGAAAGGAAGAGAGCAGAAATTATTATCTTGGTTTTCTTTTTTTCCAGTCAACAAGATATTACCTCCTTACAATGTATTCCATCCACCACGCAGCTTACAGAACAAGTACTGATGATTACAGCGTTTCATAAGACAGTCTGAACATGGGTTTTTTGGGAGAAACTGTAAAAGTTGCCATTTCCAACTGGGAGACAGCTCATTAGAAGGCATGACATCAGCTCAAATTATGCCAAGAGGGAGAAACAAGAGGGCAAAAAGATCCCATGGTAGGCTGTTATAAGTATGGATTATTTGCCTTGCTTTAAATTTAAGACATATTTAACAAAGGGGATGTTTTCTGTTACTCCTTGGAGACTTTAAAAATAAATCTACTCTGTTTTCTGTAATTTTTCCTTGGTTTTAATTGCTCCTGGGTTCTGCTGTGGTAGCAGTCATTAAATCAGCGAGTGATGCACACCAACATCTCAGTGTTTATTTACCTACCTCTGAACTTGGTTAGAGGAAGGTAAATAGTCTTTCTAGGTTTTACTGGGTGTCAATTATTTGATTGCAAAGCACAGTGAGGCATCTGTGCCTGAAAAAAATGCCTCCTGTGCCTTTTGAGTGGCTTCTAAGTAAATCCTCCCACGTCTCCCCAGTGGGGCAGTGTCACTGGTTAAACAGAAAGGCAATCCTAAATTCACTCAAGGATGTTCAGTGTACTGAACTCACCCTGCCCTTCATTTCTGGCTGCTGCCAGCTGGCTTCTCTCACCAAGCAGTGCCCCACAGCCCTGGCCCCGTCTCCAGTCCATACAGACAGCCCTTGTTTTTTGGGAAAAGGGGAAAACAGACACTCTAACCATGGATGCCTGTGTGAAGGGGATTTTTTACCTTCCCTTACCTTCCTTTAGCTGGTTTTTACTCAAACTTGCTCCTTGGCATTGACTGTGATTAGCAGGCTTGGGTGACTTGGGTTTGGGATTTTAATAGGTTTTCAAAGCTCCACCAGCAATGTTGGACTATCAAGTGCTGTACCTGTGTAGGGAGTTTAGGGCCATCACAATCAGATGACACAGAAGAGAGGAGTTTTCCTTAAGTTATGCTTTTAAATGTCACCAAGATAAAGGAAAATTCCTGCAATCTTAAATTAAAGGTTTTTTACACTCACTGTCTCGAGATAATAAGCATTTATGGTCATAATAGATAGACACACTTAACTATTTCCTTTGCAGCATTAAATGTTACAGCTGCTGCTTGCAAAATCTGCTGTTCAAAGTCTGAACTTATTATGTCAATGGTTTAAGGCAGTTTCTCTCCAGAAAAAAAAAAAAACAAACCCAACCAACCAAAACCCAGCGCTACAGCCAGAAAAGCAGAAACAATTAAGATAGGTCTTCAAAAATCTTAGTTCAGTGTAATTGCCTTGTCAGGGAGAGGAAGAGAACGTCATGTTCATGTTGCTTCCTCTTCCCCTAAATCAAGAAATGGAATTAAGTGAAACTGATGCAATCTGGGTTCTGATTTGGCTGTGGTTGTGCAGCTGTGTCAAGCAGTGGCAGCTCTAATCTCTGCCTTGCCATGACACAGCACAGGCTGTGCAGGAGGCAGCTCTAAGGAGCTCTCCAGTACAACTCTCTCCACAGAAAATTTTCACCCTTCTCCCTTTCCTTCTTCTCCATTTTGCCTACACTAAGCACTTTGTCAGAAAATATGAAAAAATGTTTACAGTAAATCCACACAATACATGGCAGTTTTGTTGCCATTTCCCCAAATTCACCCACTAGTTAAAATCAAGATAAAGTCCACATTAAATGCAAGGGCAAAGGATGCTTTCTAAGCACCAATGTCCTCCCAAATTCAAGGTGCAGAGGAATGAATCACAAAGAGAGGAGGGCAGGGAAGTGGCCTTAGCAGTCAAGGGGACAAGGTGGTGTTTTCTCTTGTGGAGGTGACCAGAGGCCCATGTGCTGAGGGAAGGTGGTCTGGGGAATTCTGCACAGCCAGAAGTCTTAATTAGGAAGCAAATAATAGCTGATGAGATACTTGATCTCATAATAATAACTGATGAGATACTTGATCAAAAAGAGGGGAAGGTGATATGGGATTAAACCGCTGATGATTGCAGTGAGGAAACCTTGAGATAGTGACGTCTCCTTTCAAAGCAGCAATCTGAGCACCCAAGAGAGGTGACTGCTGTTGCAAAGTTCACTCTCTGAGTGAGGAAGCCAATATCCTGCCCAAGACAAACACAGGGACCACAGAAGTCCTGCTCTCCCTCTCCTGGGGCTGAGCCTCCTGCTCTAAGTCAGGTCACACAGACTTTCAAGGCTGCTCAGCTGCACTGGTGCACACCAACATCGGCCTCACGTGATGTCTGCAAAATTTCAGGACTTTTGAGGAATTTGGAGGCTACTGAATGATTTCTGGATTGGGAAAAGGAATGCAGACAGCCACAAGAAGCCACCTAGCAAGTGAGGGATTCAGTTTTGATGCTCCAACTTCCATGTAGGCAGAAACCTGTGCAGTCAGAGTGGCTTCGTTGCAGCTAAAGGAGAATCTGTCCCCAGAGGAAAGAAACCTGGCTGAATTGTTCAGGAGGGCAACGTGGTAACGACTAATGGCAAAGAAGAACCACCAAATAAGCATCGATTCAGCAAAAATTCGTGTCTGAAGGGAAATTGGACCCAGGCACCAAGGACATGACAGGAAGAATGTCTCATTTTCTATAAATCAGCACTCGATGACTGAGTAATAAATGAGATTTGGGATTTCTTAAGTAGCTCAGCCTGTTTAGCTTAATAAGGAGGGACTGATAATTATATGATAGGCTGTAAATATCTATCTACAGGGGACGAGAAATCTGATTAGTGAGGGCTCTTCTACCTACCAAACAAAAAAATCCAATTGTCTTGATGAAGTCATAAACTCAAACTACAAATGAAATGCAAAGTCTGAAACGTGAGGATAGGTAACTATTACCAAGCTGTACTAATGCTGAATTTCCCATTTTTTGAATCCATTAGAAAGCTATAGCAATGGCTATGGTGGATTTCCTACTTCTAATAAACTTAAAACAAAAAACTAAAAGTTATGTTTGTTTGTTGTTTTTTTGGGGTCCTTTTCCCCCTAAAATACGTGGTTTTAACAAGATTTTTGAGAAAGTGTTTTAGATATGTTCACCCTACCTAATCCATGAGATTTGTAAACTGCAAATCCCTCTTTTGTGAAAACTCATCTTTTCTAGGTGCTTAGCAGGGTGTATCACAAGTTAAAGGACTAAATTTTGGTGAGAACTGCTTGTCAAAATATCGGTAACCCCCTAGAATGGCATCCTCACAGAATCCTCACTTTGAAATCATAAATATGTGTGAGAAAAAGACCCAGAGCAGCAGAGCAGCCCCAGTAAAATGACAGTGTTCTGGAGAGATTTTTCTCAAGTATATCTAAACAGGAAGAAACTGAAATGGTTCAAAAGACAAAGGGAAATATCTGCAGTTGAAATTAACTGTCACATCCATCAGATCTTGGATTTAAGCCTGGCACTCTACACTAAGCAAGAATTGCTTCCAGATTTCTACAAACTGACAGTCTGGGCTAAACAGACCACAATGTGAGCACTAAGAGAATTTTGATGAAATTGGACAAAGGGTGAAGAGAATTCTAAAAGCTCCACATCTGTTGGTTTAGAAAAATAAAAGTTTTAGCAGAGAGTAGCTTAATGCAGTCCTGTTATGAGTGAACACATCTCTGGCCTCCTGTGGACGATGCAGTCACACAGTGAGATGGACCAACAGCACTGCAAAGTCACAGCGTGGACCTCTCTGGGATCTGCCTAAACTTTTAAAAAATCAGGGCAGAGAACCAATAAAAGAACATTTCTGCCCCTATTCTCCTTCTCCATCCAAGGCAGGTAGAAGAACTTTGCTACAGAGTCTGGAGCCCAAGGGTTTGGGCAAACATGAGTGACCATCACTGGGACAATTATATGTCCACATATAAAAATAGACTCCCAAGACATGGAGGGCACTCTTTGGGTTATTTCCACACCTTATTTTTGCAGCTTTTCAGAACAGCAGCAGAATTTGGTCACTTCTAACTAACATATTAGAAGGAGCCTTCTTCTTAACATGGTTTAGGTCAAAAGCAAACTGCTTTTGTTTGGGGTTTTTTTTGGGAAAAGGATTTAACATCTGAATTTTAGCGATACTGATATGACATCTCATATTGAAGTCACTCTCCATGAGGTTTGCTTCCAGACTTGAGGCATTATTGATTGTGTAGCAAGGTTTAAAATCAAATTAAATGCGGTGACTTGCCCCCAGGAAAATTGTGTACAAAAGAAGAAAATGTTTCTCCAAGCAAATCTCCTTAAAATAAAATTAAAAAAAGAAAAAAAAAGGAAACAAAACAAAATAAATCTCCATTGCTTAATTAAATCTCTTCCTAGGTGATAACATCTTTTTAGAGAGAATATTTTTTAACTTTGATTGTGAAGAACACTGGTGGAACAGCTCTTGTGTGAGACACAGCAAGCAGCAGCAGCAGTGCCAAAAGCATAGCTAGGATTTTGCTGGGTTGCTGGGACAGCAGTGAAACTGTTGTTGTGTCACCTAGGAAGATAAAAATGATGCACTTTTCAGAAATTCAGACAAAAATGTGATGGCAGTCAGATTTTGAGAAGGAACATTTCCATCCATTGTATGAAACTGAAGCTCATTTTCTCCCATAATACATGCTGATGTATTTTGGGATATTTTCCAACATATCTTTTTTCTCATCTCCAAGGATTGCATCAAACCAGTCATCTTACAGCATTACACATCAACAGCCAAGGAGAGAAGAGGGAATAAGACATTTCCACCATCTCCATTTGCAAAGCTCACATGAATCAAAATCGAGCACTGTGGTACTTCTAAGCAGCCCTGACTGCTGAACCCTGGAGCTTGAACTTGTCATTTAAACTGTGGGGTTACTGCTTGTGTCAGCAATCATGTCTGAGCTCTCTGGAATTTGAGGAGGGAGGGAAGAGTGAAGTCAAACTGCCCCTTTTCTGTCTCAATTAAAAATGCTGTGATTCCCAGGGTCAGAGCCTGTTGGGCAATACCTTCATGGTGTTTGCTTTTCATTCAGCACAATTAATGGGTGATTTGCAGCTATCCGTGCAAGTTCCTCCCTGCTCACTGCCCCAAATCTTGCCCCAGGCAGCAGCCCTGTCTCTTGGATGCTGAGCCCCTAGAGCATGCTGTTGTTTGGGTATGAGCCTTTCTTTCCCAGGGATATGGGAACCCCTGCCAGAAAATCCCGGCTGGAAGGAGCCCTGGTGGGAAAGGGATTAGAGCTGGAGAGGGTTCCCACTGTGGGCAAGGCTCAGAGTCCTTTTTGGAGGAGGCCTTGGTAGGAGAGCTTGGATTTGGGAGTTGATGGATCAAGAGAGGGTAACCCATGAACACACGTGGGAATCACTGAACTCTTTTTGTTGGAAGGGACCTTCAAAGGTGAAGCAGACCCAACCCCCGGAAGGGAGGTTCAAAGAGGGCACAGAGGAATGGGTGGGTGATGTGGGATTGCTGTGGCATATGAAAAAGGAGTGGGGAAATGCACATGGCTTGTGCACAGAGGCAGCCTTGGCATTTATCCCTGTTCTGTCCCAGCTCCTCTGGGCTGTACCCTCAGCAGGGACAATGCAGCACACCCAAGCAGAAGGCAATTAAATTTCCTTCTGTACAGCAGCAGGGACTCTCCTTTTAGCTTCAGAAAGCTGCTCTCCAGGGCCTAAATTGAACTTCAATCTACGATTGAGCAGCACTATGGGGGCTCTGCTCTCAACTGGAGTACCTGGGAATTACTGCAATGTAAATAATAATTTCATAATATTCATGTAAGCCTGTTGTTGGATTGCAGAGTCACACATTAGAGTTTAACATGCCTGGCATAAGGTTGTTCATGCATAGTCTTCCAGAGGATTTAATTGGGAAGGCTGAATAGCTGTGAAGGGGTTACTCTGACATTTCTTCTGAGGGTAATATGGGTTGCACTGCCTACAACCCAGTAGATCCATATGGAGGATTCTGCTTTAAAACTGGCTTTTATTCAAGGCTCTTCAGAGAATTTCCCTGCTTTGCTTTTCAAATGCAGTCACAAGAGGAAATGAAAAATGTATCTGAAAAATTTCAATGGTGTGGGATTATTTTTTTCTTCCGTTTTGCTATAGCTGTATGTTATTTCCCTCTTTTGCAAACTAGCTTTGAAACACACAGGCTAAAAAGAGCAGATAACACTTATTTTTATTTAGTATAACTAGTTACTGCAGAGAGCTTATGATTTGGATAAATTTTCCAGGTGCAGCCATAGCCTTACAGAAGTCAATAATAACTCTCCACTGCCTTTGTGGTGCTGAGTGAAGGGAAAGCAATCCAGTGGTGGGATACTGTTGGTGTCTCCTCTTTTCCAGAGATACCACTCAGCCCAAATCTAAACAAACCTTGGCTTGACTTTTGGTTTTATGCTTGAAGGTCACAAGTCCCAGTTTTGTTTAGGCTGCACATGGACCTGCTTCTAAAAACAGTGGACTCTTCCCACAAGTACTTCTGGTGCCTTATCTCTGATGTCCAGGAAATGAGCCTCTCCCCTCCTATCACACTGCTGTGTTAAGAAGGAGGTTTTGTAATATACTGAGAGTAAAAACCATACATGAATTTGTTAATTCAGAAAGAATATCTTGCACTAAGACTATAAATAAAATAACCCAAGAAGGCAGCACAGGCCATCCTTGTGCCAAGAGATACTGAAGTAGTGTTGAAATCAGAGGACTCCAGAGGGCACCAAAGTTATCAAACTGCAAGACTGATGGATGTCAGGATGATATATGTTGGTCCTTTGCACACCTGTGATGATGACTTTGTGGGGGCAGATATTCCCAAATTTGAGTAACAGACTAGAAAACCATGCTGAACTGCAAGGATTGCAGCTGTAATTAGTAAGATTATGTTTCTAACCTTTGCCTATTTTGCATCAAAATAATTTTGCATTCAAGTAATTTCTCTGGCTGGTTAACTGTTTATTTCTTTTTCTAATGAGCTAGTTCACCTAGTTTGGCAAAATACACATGCACATTCCCAATTCTGCTTATTTACAGCACTGATTGCATAACTCCATAAATGTCCAGCTTAATTTTGTGGTGAGTTATGTGTGGTGGAAGCCACCAGAAGAATTTCATTAGCCTCAACTCTAAAGCAGTGACAGTAATTGCTGTAAGGCTATAAAGATTGGGCAGGATGTCATAAAAACACAACAGTGGCAATAAGAAATGTAAATATCTTTGATACCTGGAGACCAGTTAATCTGTGCAGGCAATGTATCATGTTCTATACATTTGTAATATTTCTCTCTGTGCATCCTGTTGGCTGCAAGAAACTTTATGCTGTAAAATCTTGACGCTAACTCTCAGCAGGTCACTCACCGTCAAAACTGCAGTGCTAATTTGTACTGCTAATAGTGAATAAATGACTCGTTGAAGAAAACAGGAAATGTTGGACTGGAGGCTAGGTAACAACCCACAGTGACACTCACAATCTTTGCAAAAATGACCTGTCCACAACCCCTCTGGCCAATATGTGCCAGGGCCTCAGCACCCTCACAGCAAAGAATTCCTTCCTAATATCTAACCTAAACTTCCCTCGTTCCCACTTGTTCTATCACTCTATGTCCTTGTGAAAAATCCCTTCCCAGCTTTCTTGTAAGGCCCTTAGAAGGCTGCTCTAAGGCTGCTCTCCTTAATATAATTTGTGCTCTCCAACAGATGCCAGAATCTCATCACTCCCTCCTTATGGAGGTGTGTCAGTGGTAGTTCTATGCCCACACTGCCCTGCCCAGGCCCTGACAAGCCAATCTCTTTTTCCTGATGTAGCCAAGTGTCCTAAGAATGCTGAAAATGCAGGATGCAGGAACCTGTTTCTAGCTCCAAATCTGCCACCCCACTGCAAGCAAGACAAGCACTACTCTGCAAGAGCTAGGATGGTGCCTCCACACATGTAGACAAACCTTGGCAATGCTAGAGACCAAACACCTCCATTTTAATGTGCCTCTGAGTCATCATCCTCAACGAGGCACAGGCTGTGTGGCTGCAGTTCCCTGAGCTGACATTAAGGAAAATAAACATTGCTCTGAGAGAAGCAGAGCTGAGGAAGCTCAGTTTTCTATGGTCTTGCATCCTACTTCTCTCTGCTCTTCACACAATATCCCCTTCTGCCTTCCTTTATCTCCTGCAATTCAGCCTTTTTCTCTGATTTCTCCAGCACCCCTCTAATGCCAGAATGATATTTTGCTTTTTCTTTTATACCCCTCTTACATACTCTTTTATAGTTTTATGTATTCTTTGTTCTTTTAGCCCAAATACTTGTAACTTTCCAAGGCTGATAACTCAGCTGAGACTCATTGTACTGTTAAACCAGGAGATGAAACAATCTAAAAGCCCCAGACACCAAAGTCCTCTCCAAAACATGTCTTTATAAACTAAGATAGACCCATCCAAGGAAAAAGTTCCTCAAAACGAAAAGTTCACTCGAACCTCTCATTGAAGAATCTCTAATAAATATGTTAATTTTGCAAAGCCTGTAAGTGTGTGTATTTCAGTGTGATAGTGTACATACATTTTCGAAACATTCCACCTAAACAAAGTA
>VZRF01013033.1:0-35274 GCA_013396875.1 Vireo altiloquus | reverse complement strand
ACATATATATACATATATATGCAGACAGACTTCTGCACTGCTTTGGACTAGATGAATATTTGTCCCCCCAAGCTGCTTCATGAGTGCACATGCTCTAGGACAGACAGAGTCATTTTGTTTTCACAGATTAGAATTGTGTTAAGCTGCACTGAAAGATGCCCACATTGACAATGAAATGTTCACACTGGCAGTGACAAGCACTGCAACAATCACAGCTTTCTCATCGTGATTGCTTTCTGACCAGGCTGTGTTTCCTGAACTATTAATTCATTGTAAGTGTACAGGAGTATATAGACAAAGTTTTTCATGGGACTGCCATTTATCATGTAACAATTTGGGTTGGAAGAGACCTTACAGGTCACCTTGTCCCAGCTTCCCTGCCGTGGGCATTGACACCTTCCTTTAGACCAGGCTGCTCCAAGCCCCATCCAACCTGGTCTTGAACACTTCCAGGGATGGGGCATCCACAGCTCCTCTGAGCAACCTGTTCCAGTGCCTTGCCGGTCTCGCAGTGAAGAATTTCTTCCTAATATTTAATCTAAAACTTCCCTCTTTGAGTTTAAAGCCGTTTACCCCTGCCGTGTCACTACATGCCTGTGTAAAACTCTCTTCAGCTCTCTCATAGCCCCTATAGGTAATGGAAGACACAGAAAAAAAGTTGATGCCTCTTTACCAGCTGATACTTTTGACACATTTCTTTATTGTGGCGGTTCTACTCTGGGCACACTCTTAGCAGAGAGATGGTCCCTCTAACATCATGTAAGTTAAAACAAAATTGAAAATGTTTTTTGCCTTTGTTTTACTGCATTGCAGTTCTGCTTTGATAAATATTTGCTATTTAAGAAAGACTTGACTTATTAAAAAAAATGTGAACAGGGACTGCTTATTAAAATTAGCTTTAATAAAATGTTGTTGTAGCAGCATAACATGTGAGGGAGGCAGTTAAATAGGCATTCAGTGCCTTTCCAGTATTCCCATGGTATTTGTGACTTCTGTATGGCCTGGTACAAAACAGGACCTCAGATCTTTGGAGATGAAGACAGTTGATAGCTCAGGGCATTTGAAATTATAGTGAACATTTACACTTAATGTAAATGTTCATTTACATTATGAACTAATGGTCTCTAATGGCTCAGTGACACATATATGTGGTGTATTTGTGTTGATTATATGGCTTGGCTACCTGCATTGCAGGTAATAGGATTATTACCTACATTTTACTGAACCGAAATCAGAGCACATCTCCAGGTGAGGCAATTTTATTAAATTAATTTTAAAAGTTGGAAAGGGAAAAGTCTCTTTGCAGACCCACAGCAGAGTCAGAAATAACTTTAAGTCCTGGTTCCATACTTCCATCACTCTCTGTGTTTCCATGTCCCCAGTGAAATATCTGGTGTCTTCAAGAGATGGGCTTGAAAATTCCAGACCATAAGGATAATACCCCAGCATATTAGTAACTTGGTCATCTCTCCTGTGTTTTATGATGCTGTCATATTATTCTAGAGCAATCGATTTAAATCAGACAGTGCAGTGTGGACCATGACAAGGCTGAGTCTGGCAATCCACAGCAGCAGATTATTTTTCTGTCCTAGACAGGAAACGACTGCTAATCACAAAAGGAACTGTCCCTGTCCCTTGCCTATCGCTCAGATAAATTATTCACTTCTTCTCCCTTCCCACAAGAAATACCTCATCAGCAATAAAATAAATTTTTTGAAGTTTATCTGAAGAACTACCTATCTATCTGATTCCAACAAACCTGCAGAAAGGATATAATTTATACTGCCTCCTCAATTGTGCACCCTTGCACTTGGCTTTGGTAAGAATTCTGAAAACTAAGGATGTTAGAACAAGGCAAGGTATTCATTCAATATGAATTTATTGTTTTATGTCCGGAGAAAACCATTTTTAAGAGTTGGAATTTTTGCAAAATAGTTATCAAAGTTCTATGTTTGTTAATTTTAATTTTATCATGTGAGCTTTTGGTTTTTGTTTTATGGGAAGAATATGAAATTTATAATGAGTTGTATCTGTTGATATGTTCTGAGACAAATAGGACCTTTGCTTTTAAATGCTTCTGTGCTTACTGACTTATAAAGTTTCGCTGTATCTATGTTGCCTTCTTTATATCAGCATATAAAAAATATACTAGTATTTAAAAAAGAATGCAATTTTGCACAATCTAATTTATGAGCCTTTAAAACTGTAAAGTGAGATCTATGATCTACATTCATTTTGCACAACTACAATGACTACAGATGGTGCAAGGCATTGATGAATGTGTCGCGTATTTTCTAATGCTGCAAAATATGGTCAGATGTTCTATGTAAATGTGGAGGAAAAGTTTAGTGGGAAAAAAACCCTGTAGTTCTATAAAACATGTAGTAGAATGAATGTGAAGCTGATACATAGGTCTATTTGTGATTTGGAATATGTGTTTTCACAATTCAATGAAAATTTGTATCACCAGAGGTTTTTCTAGATTTGTCAAAAAGGATGTAAATGTCAGGTGCACAAAATACAAAAGAGAAGTACCTAAGTGCCTCTTCCTATCATTTTCTTTGACACAGAAGTTTTGTTTGAGTGTATGATAGCACTTATAAATTTCTTCTGCTATTAAGCATCATACCAAAGCTTTTACAGATTTAGCAACACCTCAGCAGCAGTTTCTCTCTTGTTAAATGCTTTACAGTGAAAAGAGTTGGGTGAGAATAAGCCACCTCCTTAGGAGTGAGAAAAGTGAAAGGCAGGAAGGGGAAAAAAAGAGGTCCTGTGCTGAAAAGTGACTTTAATGAGGGTGTGACTGACTTGGAAGAGAGAGCTTGATGCTTTTTTCTAATATCAAGTGATGAGCATCTCCAAAGTGTGTGTGAAAGAATTAAAATTCGCTGTTATAGGCTGGACTTCCTTCCATTCTGGTCCATGGCAAGTGTCTCAAACCTCTGACAGACAAGTCACAGGGCCATAAATATTCAGCAGCTCAGGCATACTTGAGAAAAGGAGATAAAGAATTTTGTGCCTTCTTGAGGGCCTTTATATAAAAACCATCTATCTCATATGAAAAAGAGCAATTCTAATATTACGGGTTTTCTGTTTCTGGAAGGAAAAAGAAAATATAGAAAGTAGTTATAGATGTGAAGTACAGCCAAATGTAAGCATTTTCCAGTTAAAAAGTCAAACAGTTTCCAAAGTCTGTGGTGAAATAAAACTGGATCTTGGTGTAATTGACAATCTTAACAAATCCAAAAAATCTCTGCATGCCAGCATCTCTGTATAATATCTTGAAGCAAATATTCTTCCTAGTGAAGTGTTTTACTGTTGGCCATAGATGAAACAGAAGAGGAAGTTAATTAATTTTGTTTTATTCAAAACTGGTTTAAAATACTGGAGTACCACAATAACATTGCACCAGCTGTTGGCAGAACCCATTGTGAAATGCTTGGGCAATGTTAACTTCCTATTGCAAAGGTGACATGTAGATTATAATTTAGATTTCTGATTTTCATTAAAAAAAAAACTGATAGGCTGCGATTATGTTCTTTCCTTTCAAGTTATGTTGTATTTAGAATAATAGAAGAGGAATCATTTCCTTTGGAGCTGCATTTAGCCAAGGCTGTCATGGGAAAAAAAAAATTATTAGAGAATTCACTGCCACTCCCCCTCCTGGATTGTGCCACCCCCTCAAGGGGATCAAAGAAGAGTGTCAATCTCAAGACATTTAGTGTGTCACTTGGATGATTTGGGGGACTGGTGCAAGCCAAATGTGTCTCTCCTGTCTTGAAGAGATTGCTAAGGCTGACTTTGGAGGGACTTGGACCTTTGAGCCTTCAAATATGAGATAACCTGAGGCACTTCAAAGTTGATTTCAAAGTGCAGTTTTGTGTCTGCACATTAAAAAGTTCAGACACCAAAGACTGTTGGAGAAAAATATACCTTCTGCAGAGGAGGAATAGAGAATTTTTCACACATCTAACAGTACAATAATTTCAATTTTACAGGATTTTTTTCTTTTTTTTCTCCTTGTAGTGACAAATCTATTACTCATCATAGTCATTCCTACTTGGTCACAGACTCTTTTTACTCCTGCTTCAGCTCTAACAAGTCAGCCTACACACAGGGTTGGTTTTTCCTTCAGACATCAGAGGTGGTAGAAATTCAGAGAATGAATAATTGGCTTCCACAATGCAATCTCCTTTAGTCACCTGCATCCCCCTATAGCCATGCAGGATTCTGACATGCATCAGGCAGGCACCAGGTTCTGCAGCGAATTGCTGTGAAGGAATCTGCAATTCAATATAACGAACTGTGTGGAATTGGTGTAATACAATAGCAGGAAGTTTAGAGAGGAATAAATGTCAGACTGGCAACATAGGTGTGGGTTTTTTTTTTCAAAATTATTGATCTCAGTTGACTATTGAATTGTTATAGTAAAATAAAGTCAAATAGACCCTTCTTTGCTTTCTAAATCCCTTTGATTAAATGATTAAGCCTGTTTTAAAGCACTCTGACATCAACAGGTAACAAGTCTTGAGTATTTTTATTTCTGAGAGTCACGTAAACATTCTTCTTGATCCTACAGGTCAGACGTTTGGCCTTAATGACAAATTGTACCCCAATATGGTGTCAAGGCAAAGGACCTTAGTGGAAACTTTTCATTCATATTCTGGAAAGCAATGCAGCATGACTGGTTTATGAAGGATAAACTGAAGTCATGAACGCAGAAATGACTGGAAAATCTAAGATCTAAAGACAAGGTACAGCTCTCTGGTGAAAGGTTGTGCTTCAGGCACAATTTCCATGACATTTGCGGTATTCAGTCTGAGTTGCTACTGTGCAAAGAGAAGAGGATGACAGTTGTGGGTTACCATGTGAAGGTGGTCAATACCAGTACATTTTACTGCCCACTGTCAAAAAGGGGCTTGGATGCTCTCGGGAGGCCTGACTTTGCTCCAGGAGATCAATCGGCTCTCTTTATTTGAAATAAAAGGATATTGCTTGAAAAGTGCCTGAGGCATCCCAGACTTTCAAGAGAGCACTGAAAGCACAGTTGTTCCATGTTCAGTGCATGCAGTTGCTCTCAGGCTATGAAGTATGAAGGGGTAAAAAACCATATCCACTGTATTCAGTGAGTTCAGCAGGTGTTAGGAAACTCATTCTGTGAATGTTATTGTACCACTTCTGGAATCCCATGTGCCATAGCTGTGACTGCCAGATCAGAAACTCCAACAACTGCAAACCCCCATCAGTCAGCAGTAACAGTTAACAAAGAAAAGAAATCTAGGGTTAGGGTTTTTATTAAACTGATATTGATGGTATTATAATGCTATTTGTAGCCTAGGCTGCCTGTGGAACAGAGCTTTCAGCTCTATTTATGCTATTCCAAAAAAGACTTTAGGGAAAATAGAAGGGGTTCAGAGATTGGCAATAAGAATGCTTAGAGAAGTAGAAAAACTACCATATGAGGTAAGATTGAAAAGACAGTAGCAGTTTACTTCAGAATAGAGATGAACAAGATGGGACATGAAAAATAACCAAGTAAAAAAGACTATGTGTAAAAATGAATTTATAGAGAAACTAATGCAGGCTTCCTACTTAACTTCTGACATAATATCAGAGGAAGGCAGTATTCAGAGACTTGAAAGACATCAAATCTAAAATCAAGAGAAGGAATTATTTTTTCAGCCAACAATAAGCTAACAAAAGTCATTGCCACCATATATTATTGGAGTCAAGAGTTAGATTAGTCAGATGAGAAAAGGACATGGATGTTTATATAGACTATAGCAATGGTCAGAGTTATTTGGGTTTTAAAAATAATCAGGGATCTACAAATCAGTTGTGTAGATTACATAACTTCTCATACTTCAGGGANGTTTTAAAAATAATCAGGGATCTAGAAATTAGATAACTTCTCATGCTTCAGGGCAAAGACAATGATAGGAGATAGGAATAATATTTTTTATAGGAAGCACAGCTTTTAACTCTTCACTGTTAGGGTTCTTTAGTTTTACCCTGGAGCATCAAAGGCCACCTGTGGGGAGGCAGGGGATCAGGAAGGATATCTAGTGTTTCCTAAGAACACTTTTAATGCTTAGTTTCAAAAGGGGGTGTTGGAAAACACTTGTTCTGTTGACTGAACTAATGGTCTGGAATGCTCAAAAATATATTTTATTATTTTGGATTCCCAGAGCCAACACATAATAATTTTATTTATCTATCTATACATATTTATAATCTAGTTGAAGCAAAACCAGATACGGATAAAACAAGAACGTAACAAAAATGGTTGGGATGGGTATGAAATGCATGAAAAAACTCTTAAGTTCATTCAACAAAAAATTGGAAAGCAACCTGCTAGAATATGTTTTGGTTTTACTATTCTGTGTCTCATGTGTTCCTGACGAACAGGTGCATGGTTCCTTATTCTCTCCTCATGTCATGGTGTTCTGATCCTCGTCACAATGTCCTGATAGAAAGGAACCTCTGTGATCATTCTGGTTTTACACCACATGTGTCTTTCCAGCTTCAAAGGTTTCAGATTTCCACTGGAGAAGGAAGTGATACATGCGCCACCCATATTCATTATTTAAAACCAATTGTAACTAGAAAAACTCCCCAACAAATACTTCTTACATTAAAAAAAATATTTTATTCCAAGTTACACAAAAATTTTTCTCTAAGTCTACGGACCCAATTATTTTTACAACTTTGGATAGCTTGGTGATCAAGAAGATGAAGTGAATTGAAGGCAAAAGTTAACATGGAGCAGGTGTATAAAAACCAATAGCATTTATACTTTAGCTTCCTATGAACCTCTTCTTGCTGAAGACATATCTCTCTAGCTGTATATGTATTATGGGTGAAATTATAATGTTTTAACAGTCCCACACTGGAACTCCTTTGGTTTTGAGAGCTATTTCATTTCTCCTGTAGCAGAATATAATCTTATTCAGGAATCTGTAGAACAAGTCATTTTCACTCAAAAAGAGATTTCATGAAGGAATAAAAGCTGTGTAGTTCGATGGATGAAATAAATAATCAGAATATCAAAATTACTGAATTTGTTAACCCAGATACTCCCTTAGTACTCTCCTGATTAATTTATTCCCTGACAAGATTAGAAGCAATGCTCAATTTACCCCTAATCTTCATGAAGGGTCTCTTCCAGAGGACTGGCTTTTAAGTCAAAATTTATTTTCTCAATTTCCCTGCTTTATTTTGGGGTCCTTATGCCAACAGTGGAAGCAAACACCTCACTAACTAAACAAAAAGCTGTCTTTCATCTTGGTTTTAAAGGCAAGCAGAAATGTCCATTCTCAATTCTTACAGACAAGGCCATTATGCATTATCCCTTTTCCTACTATGTAATCTTCACTATTTCAGGACTAATTAGTGTTTTAAATTAAGGTTCTGCATACTTGCTGTAATAGCACTGGTTACTGAGCCACCTATTAGGAAGACTCTTAACCTAGCAGATAAATGGTGAAAATTTCATTAACGCAGTAGCTGGCTAACCAATTTTCATTAACAACAGGAAAAAGGCTGGTTTAGCATTCCAGATAGTGCATCATTGATACTAATTTTTAGTCTTAATTAAAAAACAAGTCTGTTTACTGAGAAATACTTTAAGTCATGGGAGAGCTCCCTTCATCACCATGAAGGAGGGTGTTCTTTGGGAATTAGCTGAAACACAGCAGTCACTGGTGCTTACTTCAACGTGGGGCAGCTGGTCTGAAGTTTTTAGGTGTGTTAGGTATTGGTAATGGGTATATTTCAAATCATAAGCTCTTGTTTCTCTGGGAGACAAATTTTTAAGTTTCTGACCTTACTGCACCCCAGGAACCTGATTTCTGCTGATCAGAGCCCCTCTTGACGCTAACTGTTATATTCTTTTCCCTCTTTGCTCCAGATGGGAAAATGAAAGTTCTTAAGGGTAGAAATACTTCAGCCTAAGAGCAGTAAATTAAAAATAACATTTGTGAGTATAACAGCTTTTATGATGTATCGAAAGAGGGATGTTGCAAATATAAAAACCCCACAACTACCAGAAAGTTATTTATATTTTATGTTATTATTGAAAGCTAAAAGTAGTGCAAAAAACACAACTTTTGTTCTGCTAGTAATCATGCAAAATTTAGTGGCCTGCACTATGTACACAAGTGGAGTTTTGACGGAATCACAAAGACAAACCCTGGTTCAAGCTCTGAACCCCCCAGGAAAATGAAAATTGCACATGCTAGTGAGCTTCTTTGTGTGCTTCCATTATTTCATGTCTCATCAGTGGCCTTTTCTTCACACTGAAATATATTGCTTTACTTTGTTTCTATTCAATAAATGGTACAGATTTGAGTGCTATTCAGGCATAACAAAGATGCATTCTTTTGCTTAATAATTTATAATCTATTATTTTCTAGCCTTTCCCTTTACCAAAATTAACTCCTCACAGCGATTTTTCATGAATTATCATATTCTGCTTGTTGTTTTGGAATTCTATTGTCAATCTCCCCCTGATGGAAAATTATAAATTGTTAGAAAATGATTGGCAGCATGCTTAAGCATCACCTACCTTCACAACTAATTAAATAGCTTGGTTCTGACCTGCTTTTCCTTTGGTGAGAACAGCAGGGTGGCTTCAGAAATAAAAATAATGAACTTCAAACCATTGCATCTGAGCAGTACAGACAGCTAAAGCCACAACTTGGGACTGAAATTCAACTGTGTTATGTCTGTGCATCTTTTCCTGGAATTAAAATTACAAAAACAGACTTAGGTTAAGTTCTGCTTTTTGTTGTAGATTTTGGGTATCTTTGTGTTTTGTTTTGTTTTGTTTTTTTTAAGAATTACAAGTCTATGGGCTGTGGTTTTGCTGGCTATGCCACTAATATTGAAAGATTAGCAGAAAAGGCAAGGGAAAATGGCATTTCCCAGTTTAAAATGAAAAATGCAGCCAAAAAAAAGTTTCATTAATATTGCCTGTAGAGTCTACATTATTTAAGAGAATGTTCCTGAAAACAATTGTGCTAATGTACATTTAAAACAATATTTTGTGGCTATTTTTATAAGACCTTAATATTCACCTTTACTAGTGAACCAGTGAAAATTGGGAGTAACTAATGGATCAACCATTATTTCTCACTGGTATGCCACAGCTGGTAAGTACAAAATACCTCAGGTCAACAGTTTCTATGTCAAAAAATGATTTTATTCATTTTATTCCTGATTTTTGATCAAGTAATTTATTCTTCTTGTTTACTGAGAGTACACACTATGCCATCCAGAAGTAAATTAATTCCATTTGTTTGATGTTGGAATAATTTAGATTTCTTGCAATTTTGTTGCTTGGATCCTGCTTACTTAAGTGCTCTTTTGAAGCTTAATGGAGACACTTTGCCATTTTAATTACTAATATCTAATCATGTTTTATTCACATGCAGAACTTTCTCCCAGGAAATGCTTCTCTACTTTGTAAATAATATAATTAGTTTACTAATAAGTGGATCAGAAATGAAGGCGAATTTTCATTCCTTTTTACTTAAAATCCCATTTCCACCCCACATTCCATGTATATCTGCTATTTTCCACCACTGAAGTTTGTAAATTCTTTTCAACTTTTCCAAAATGCTGCATATACTAGCAAGATGAGACAACAGGAAAAATACTACTGAAAAATATATTTGATATATCAGTTGTTAATGTGTGAATGAGACTGAGATAGCAAGATTACAAATAGGGTGAAGGAAGGTCATGATATTTCAGTACCAGTGTCATGGTAAAGGCCATTATATATATTTTTGTTAGCTGTAATATGGGCTTAGTAAGCATCCGTGTCAGTGGGAAAACCAAGTCACATTTCCCAGTTGTTCTAGGATGGATGTAGAAATCTCCCCAGGAACCTTAAAATCTCCCTTATTAAAACTTCTTCAGCCACTTTGGTACCATGAAAAGTACAATTTGTGTCAAACCAGTGTTTTGGGGAGAAAAAAAACGGTTTTATTGGAAAACTCCTATCTCTAGAACTCAATTAAAAATGAATATATTTTAGCCTCAAATAAAGCGGATGGTTCCATATATTTCTCCTCTGAAGCATCCAATAAATATCTAATTAATCCCCTGCCCAGTTTTCTCACTGTAGGTAAAAATTATCTTCCTTGTTTCACGAGAGGAGAGAGGAGAAGCAGGAGCAGGGGGATTATTGGATTCACTGAAGGTCACGCGCTGAGCCTGTGTCCGAGCCAGCAGCACCAGGCTTTGTTTCCTAATCCATTATCACCATCACAAGACCAGCTTCTCTTCATCACTACTCAAAGGCTAGGAAAAAATATGCTATGGAAAAAATATAATTTTCTTAGCCTTTTTTTTTTTTTTTTTTGTTTGAATTTCCATCTGTAAGAAGTTAATGAATCGCTTGGATTATGCGGCTCCATAGATGAGCTTTATGGAGGATTCAGAAGCTGTTTTCAGAGCCTATTGTCAAGTAGTGCCTTGAGAGCTGTGTCCTAGCATGCCCTACCCAGCATTTCTGATGTGTTCTCCCCGGCCTAGAACTATGGCCATTCCTAATTACTGTGGGTTTGTGATAGCAGGTTTTAAGTATTAAAACCCTTTTACTCATCTTGGACTTTAAAATTGGTTGAGAAATGGTAATTTTGCCAACCAGTCTCTCTGAAAGACAGACCATATTTATGTATTTAAGCACAGTCTGGCAGAAGCAAGTAAAACCCCACACTGGCCACATACTTATGAACCTTAATCCCTTATATAATTTAAAGTGTTAGGTGAAAAATGAGGTTTGATCCTGCTTGTTCTATTTCTAATGATTCCTAGAAACATTGTTCTGGTTTGATAGAGTGAAGATGTGTACCCTATGTGGCTTTCTGTGGCTGTTAGAACGGAAAAAAATATAAAAAGCTATCTTAAAAATGTATTGCAGGCTTACTTTTATTCTTTAAAAGAAATTATTTATTCAATATCCTTTTAGTTCCACTGGATTCAAGTCTTACACAGTTGACAACTTTGGAGGCTAATTAAGTTGCAGTCAGGGGCTATTTTAAATTGTCTTAATGTCTCTGATTACATGGAACATATTTGTAGAGTAAAGCGTATTTCTGATTTAAAGGGTGTAATGGAACAAATAGGTATTATATAGTATTCCTCCTCAAGGTAAACTGGAATGGATAATTTAATTTCCAAGGCGACAAATTATCTTATCATGAGCGAACAGGCAATTTCTTCCCTGCAATAAACTAAGTAGGTACAGACAGCTCTAACCAGATGAAATCATTATCCTTTTTAAAGCAGAAGCATTGAATAGAAGTAATTTTCTCAGCCTTAGTTTCAGAATGGAAAGTAGCTCTTGTAAACACTGTACACTGTGGTCTTAGGCAAGAGCAACAAGTGAGAAAGGAGAAACAGATATTATAAAGTTAGTGAAATGAAAAAAAAAATGCTTATATATGTATAAAAAATTAAAAATTCAATACAAGGTAGAAATAGTTAAGAAAACAAGTATATCCACCATATATTTTGAAAGTTCACAGAGATTGGAGTAATTTGTATGGTTCTTAGTCCTTCTTTCTAAAAATCAGAACAAAACTGATTTTTAAAGAAGTGCAATATGTTACTTGTATAGTATGGGTTTTGTATTTGCATCTGAAGTGTAAAGGTGCAATTATGTGCATGCCAGTTAACTCTCCTCTGGTTCTTTGCACTTCATTCCCTGTTACAGTAATAATTCATGTTTACATGAGGACACACATGAACGGGTTCATAAGCTACCCTGCTCTGCTTGCTGCATGCAATAAAAATTGACACTTTCGTAAGTATATCAATTGACTTGGGCCATAATTAAAAATGAAAATTAGGTTTCTCACATTTTGAAAAAATGACAATTTTTTACACAATTTTTACACAATTTTAATGCTATTTGCCTTTTCGAGGCAAATAACACAAATTTCATCACCTTTGTACATGCTTTGACCCTTTTTTTTTTCCCCCTCAAAGTTATTACGAGTTAAAAATTTAATTTTGAAAGAGGCCAGGTCAATGTCTACCTCGTCAGTAGGAATGGTGTCTTCCAGCATTTGTGCAAACAGGACAGAAGCTGAGGATGATTTAAACAGGGGGTTTTTTTTCCTTCACTTGTACAGAGAAATGAGAAATATCTCCTTGTCTTTAGGGAAATTTTTTTGGAGGTTTTTGTAACATATTCTTGACTATCTTGCCAATATTATCTCTTTAGGTGTTGAAGTCATTGCTGTATATTAACTTCCATTGTCTTTATCAGCTCACTGGTAGACACAAAGAGACAAGAATTAGCAGCATTTCTACCAAGTTCTGCCAGCATTAGGTGCCCAGATTTGTTGTTTTAGAAATGAAACTTACTGAAGTGCTTTCTAGATCTGATTTTTCACCTAGCTCAACATTTTTTCCAAGAAAGCTGCTTCCTGCCAGTGTTGTTTTTTACCCTCTCTCTCTCCAAAAGCAAATGAGAAATCAATGGAGCAAGTGTCCTGATTCCCTCCTTGATTTGCTACTGAGACATGAGGAATCATCTCCATATTTATATAAAGTATTAATTCTGAGCAGTATAAACTCCTCAACAAATAACATTTACTATTTTAAAGTGATCTTTCTGCTCAAGAATATGTTTGTTTCTTTTGATGTTATCAAAACATATTTTCACAACATCTGGAATTTTCAGATGCATTTAGTTGTTGGTATATCTGTCACCTGCTTGGGTAAAACTTCTTAAAAGAAAATAAAAATAGTCTTCTTGGGATTACAGGGCATTTTGGCTAATGTGCATACAGTAGCATAAGTAGCATTACAATATGGAAACTGTAGATATGTGTGAATTAATAGTGCTCCCATCCAATTTTTCTTCTTTAAAAGGGCACTTCATCTAAGTTTACTTCTTTGCAAAATGTTTACAGGGTGTTAGTAAGATCCAAACAAGAAACACTTATGTGAAACCCAGGAATCTGTTCTTACATAGCCTATGTATCATGTTGATAAACCTTGCTCACGCTGGTCATGCTGAAGCCCACAGGTGATGGAACTGGCTTGGAAAGGGAATATCTTAAAAGCAGTGCTGTAACAGACATTAGAAAACATATAGAAACCATCTCCCAAAGACTTAAATTTAAGCTGATTGTTCATTTCAGAGTTACACACATGAGCACTCGAGATAACATGCCCAAGCAGTTGGAAATTATACTTTTTATAACATACCATCTCTGAATTGTAGCAACCTCCTTAAACCTTTCTGCACTTTGAACTGAGTTGTGAACAGTTGTTGACTTCATGTTGCCATCTCTGAAAGGTTCTTTGGATTTATATGATTGATGTAGCAATGTTTTTTTTCTGAAAGCAATTTGAGATACCTTAGAGATGAAAGACTTCTATATAAAGCTTCATTTTGTAGTCTGTTTCTTCCTCCTAACTCAAGCCATTTCCCAAAAGTAACAGATCTTGTCATTTCCAACCATAACTTAACATGCTCTAAATTTCAGGAATAAATAGAAAGAACTTATATTTAATTAGAGAGACCACTATGTTCAGAGGTCTCATGTAGATTGGCAAACACATTCACTGAAGTGAATAAAGAGATTGTTTGCTTGATAAATTAAATTTGACTTTTGTAGCAAGCTTTATTTTGACTGAAAATGCCAGCATCCTCTCCCTCCATTTTTTTTTTTTTTTGGAATCAAAATGAAAGGTAACCCAGTTGTTGCAAAGCAATTCTGCCATGTTCTCTAAAGATATGATTTTTTAAAAGCTAAAAATCTTTACATTAGTGTCAGGCTTTTACTGGGACATGAGAATATGTGCTACCATTGGATTATGAAAATATGATGAACACCATCAAAATTACATTTGCACCCACTACTTCTGGTAAAATTCAAGTCCAGCAGTATCATTGCTTAGGGCTCTATTACTTTCTGTCCTCAGAACTCTAATGCCTCCTTGATGTGCATTAGGTTTGAAAGGCAGATATTTTAATAAAACACAGAGTTCTTTACAGCGTTTGCTACCTTTTTTTTTCCATAACCAAAAACGCATTTCTCTTGTAGGTTCATTATGACATTATTCCAGAAAGATGACATATTGGTTTTGGATAGTGATTAACATAAAAATGAAAAAAGGTGCCCTGTAAGAATGAGGGTAAGGGTGAAAAGTGAGGGTACCAAAGTCAGGGTAAGGTCTTTTTTCTGCCTAGTGTGTCTCTGAGGAGAAAACCGTGGCATTGACTGATGCAATACTGTGAACATTCTACACAATTCTTTTTTTAATCCCTTTCACTTTAAAAAATAAAAAAAAAGTTTATCAGAATCAGCAATATCTGCATGGTGCAAGAGCACAATGATGAATTATCAGTGCTATGCTAATCGAAGACCTAAACTTTCTTCTACGCAAATGAAATGTCACATCCTGTCTTTTCACCATAATAATGTCCTAAAGTTCATGTTTACTGAAATTCTGGTGATGCATTGTTCTAATTTGGACTGGGGGAAGCTAAACTTAGCAGCTGATACAATAAGCAATACTATGGATATTTGGACAAACAGAAATACCTACCAGTATTGATCACTACTGGTAACTCCTTTCATAGTAGGTCTTTATTTAAGTCATTTATGCATTATCAACATTTAATCATTTTGGCTAGAAACCAATATGCTGAAAAGTTACAGACATCGCTCAGTCAAACCAGCAAGTCAGGAAATTTTGCCTTGCAAAAAGCGCAGTTTGCAAGTTACGCAAGTACTCAAGGTCACTTTCAAAAAAATTTGTCATTATTATAAGGCAAAAAAGAAAAACATCTTTGAAAACATCCAAGTGGCTGAATTTTTAAAATGCTTGTTGTTGGACTATTTGTTTTAAATTTCTTTAAGGGCTGAAAAAGACGATCTTTAAAAATATTTTGAACACATTTTTATGAGTTAAATCAGTTTATTATTATTTTGGGCATAAAACAAGTGGAGGAGGTAGGGAAAGAAATGATTGACCTGAAATGGAGGAATTTTTAACCTTAATAAGAAACAGCAGTCATTTCTGTTAACAATGAACTGTATTTGCCTTAAAAAGTTGAATTATTTTGTTGTTACTGTTTTGTCAAGGAAATCTGGGTAAATTAGATGCCATCCTTCCATCTGTCATAGATTAGTTGGGAAATTCTGAACCAGACATATACACAGAAGCTCTTTCCCTGCCTTGGAGACCTAATATCTGTTTGGGAGGATGGCTGAGCCTTCACTACTGCAACTAGTGTCCAGAAGAACTGGATTTATGACCTCTGGTTATAAAATGATAACACACGCTGCAAGAAATTATCCTATTTCACTAATTTTGGGCACACATAATTAGCATTAGCATTTTTTACTTTAATCTTTTTGCCCAGTAGCTCCTCATTTTTAGAGTGACTGAGGTGTTTACAGCTGGTGTCTGTGTTGGTAGGTATCCTTCCCAATGAAACTGTGTTGACTTGCTGAGCTCCTCAGCAAAATGCTGAGTGCCATGGTCCAGCCCAGATCCCAGAGTCTGGCTTCCTGCCAGGCAGGCTGTCACCAAAATGAGCCACCTCTGGGTTCTCCCTGCCTCCACTTCAGGTTACTTACAAACAAACAAACAAACAAATCCCTTCAGGTCACCCCAGGGTAAGTGAGAAATCTTCTGGAGCTGGCAGGTGCTTCCCCAAACTCCCCAAGAAGACGAGTAAATGCTCCAGCTGTTGAAGTCTCTGAAGGGACTGTGTGAGTGTAGGATGCATAGCCCAGTTCCTCTGAAACAGAGGCATTATGCACATACTTTTAAAGGATTGTATTATCTGTTTCTGTATTTCCTTCCTTTCAACATTTCCTTCCTTTCCTTCCTTTTGCCTTGACCATATTTTATTTCCAGGTATACTAACATCCTGTAGGACAGGAATTGCCCCGTTATCATTAATAAAAGTTGTTGGAAGAATAGCACATATTAATGCTGAGGAACCAGTCACACACTACAGAATCAGGACTTTACCATTCTTATTGCTGTAGTAGTTCAGGATATGACAAACAGTATTGAATAGAGAAAAAGAAAATGAAATACTTCTCTTTGTGTGCACCATCCATCGTCCATGCTGAAGGAGAGGGTTCCTGGAGGATAATGTGAGTGAAGTTCAAAACTGAAATTCATATACATGTGTTAGTAGAGAGGGAAATATGTTTATGTGCAATTTTAATTCTGATATTTTCTATCTCGTAGCATATTGATTTTTTTTTCAACAGTGAAAAGTTTGCTTAATGTATTTACTTCTATAAATGTGCTTAGAATAAGAACTTTTTAATGTGCATATGGGTGGGGGACTCCTGGGGGTGACAGGTTGTGCCCCTGTAATAGGTATGCAGAGAATCCAATCTGGATAATTATATATCCACATAATTTAAGGTTAATAGTTATCATTTACCCAGTGAGGTTTCAATGAATTTTTAACACAGGTCATTGATGCTCAGTTTATCAAGCGGATTAGTCGTGTTCCCACCAAAAGGGTGAAGATCATAAGTAGCTCTAACACAGGACCTTGGGGCTGCATTTGTTTGTTTTACTTGATATGCATCCTGTGAACAATGCAACTGGAGACTTCATTTTCAGTGAATTTTCTGACATCATTCATCTTGGTGGTCTTTATTAATTTATATTATTCCACTAGTAAAGTTTCACCAAGAGAAACAGAAAGGTTCTAATTCTTTTGCACCAGATTTTTATCTCATTCTGCATCCATCTAATTACCTCAGATTTACTCCTCTGTAATTGAGATCATAATTTGGCCCAATATGTTAACGGCTTTAAAGTAACACGAAAAATAATGAAACTATTTAATGAATATTTTGGAAGAGATTCTCCTACTTGTACATTCAGGCAAAAAGGTGTCTAATTTGTTTGATATAGGTGATGTAGGGAATGTCCATAGGCAAAATTCAGCTTTAGTATCCCTAATTGCTGTCAGGATGGATTCTTCATAGGAAAAATGTGGAAGAGAGGAATAAGGAGATCCTTGTTGGCAATAATGAAATCAGAATTCAAACTGAAATAGAAATTTGGCAGCTGGAATTTATTTCAAGCAGAATAAGGCTGCTGGATCCCACCAGTTCACAGCGAGTGACAACAATGGGAAATAGTAGGCAAAACTACCCTGGGGGGTAAAAAGACACGCATACTCTTTGGATGTACAGGTGCTGACATACCAGCTATCCATTCCAGGTACTAAAAATGATCCAATTCTAGTGGGTAATCATGACCATCACTGACAGCAATGCAGTTCACAGGCAAAATTCTGTAACCTGCCTGGTGCAGCAAAAGACAGAGGTCTTGGACCAGTAATATGACACTTTTGCCCAACTTAAGAAAGGCGAAATAAGTTTCAAATCCTGGTCACTGCTCTTTCGATTATTTCCCTTTTTTTCCCAATGGCAGTTGAATCTAAAAACATAAAACTAATCTGGAAATGAGAAAGCAGAACTTCAGGATTTTCCTTTCTATCCAAATAACCGAGTGTTACCTATAGTTACATTACTTTTTTGTTCTTCTCCTTTTGCACCAGGAATATGACACTCAAGGTAGGAGAACCTCTGTTTTTTCTCCAAGTAGACCACTTACTTGCTCTATCTCCTACTAAACTGGAAAAAAAAAACAGATTAGGAGTGATCTTGGGGGATTTGGTTTGGGTAGAGGTGTTACATCTGCTGCTCCTTTTTTAGGGAGCTTAAACATTTACCTCTTGAGGATGTTTGAGGGGTTTTGCGTCAAGAAAGCGTAAGTTGATTGTGTGTGAAGGTACTGAAACCGTGATGTCTGTGATTACACCTTTTATATTGAATTAACTTAACACATTCTTAGTAAATAGGATAATAGTTATGAATGTTGCACAAAATAAAGAGGTAGCTACACAGTTTCAAAACCTACATATTGAAGTGTATCTGCTAAAGAGTAAGGTGTGTCACAAATTTGGACTTCAGCTCCAGCCGTCTAACCTTGCTCTTGACATCAAGGCATTGTTTCAATTCTGTTGTGCCTTGTCGCACAGAAAGAAAATCTCTTTCTGAAGTGAGAGCTAAATCCGGGATTTTTATAGCTCCTAATACAGGCCTTCTCCAAAGCTTGTGGATTCTGTTGTCCTTCTGCTCTAGTGAGCCTCCTGATGCTCTAGAGAAAACAGAACGTTTGTGTTTTCTTCTACTTGTTCACTATTCATCATTTGTATGTGTGTGTTTGTGTGTGTGTGTGTGTCCTGATGTTTTGAATTATATTTAGTATGAGTTCAGAGGTTGGTAGTTCTTTTCAGTTAGCACAATATAGTTTTTCCAGACAAGTTCCTACTGGTTTTCTCGCTTTGCTTTCTTCTGCACTCTGCCTTATGGCTCCACAAGAATTGTTACTTTGGATAGCTCAATGAATTAAATCAATATTTTCCTTTAACACAAATATTATTTAGAATCACAGAATCACATTTGTGGTTTATCGTATGGTTCCTAGAAGACTGGATTACAAATCTACAAATCTCGGTAGCTGGGTAACAGAAGTGTTTGGAAAGTGTCCAGCAATTTAAAACCCTCCAGTTTAATAGATTAGAAATTAGAGAACAGAATAAAAAAGAAGCATGTTGATCAATCTTTGCAAAGATTGGTGCTGAATCTCTGCTGCTTTATTACTCCCACAGGATTATTTTGCAAGACATCAGTCAGGGTGATCTATTCTTTGAAATAACAGGGCTCATGCCCTGGCCTTAACAATTTAACAAAGTCAAAAGAAGAGTCTGAGGTGGATCACCATTATCCTTACTGGGCTGTTTCCTTCAGCTTGCTTACGTCTCTCATTCCTCTTCTACTGTGTGAGGCTCTGTGATTAAATTGCAGGCTTGGGAGTCTGACAATTTGTGCTGCATTTACAGTTCTGCCACCAAGTTGACATTGCAGGATGTATGGCTTAGCTCATGGACATTTTTTCTTATAAATATGTGAGTATTACGATGTTTGCAATTGCACATCTAAATTATGCACGTAGACATAACAGTGACCATACACGTAAATGAGATATTTGCAGATGCAAATAGCTACTTATGCACATAACAGGCCAACAGAAACACACAGTTGTTGTAATTATACTCATAAAATATATGAATGAATGAACAGGCACGTTATGAAAATCATACTGCTGGCCAAAAAGATACTATTAATATTACTATCCATCATGAGGCATGGCTTATTACTATTTGTAATGAGCTTTAACATTATTAAATGGGAGGTGCTAAAGATCAGCAATTTTTCTATCTGTGCCTGGAGAGTTAATTTATTTCATAGATTCCTCTCTTTGGATGATCTTGAAAATCTTCTAGTTTTTACTTTGTTCATGCTTGCAGAATTTTCTATCACAGGGCTGGAGAACCTGGGTATATATACATTGTTCCCCCACAGTCCTCAAAAGGAAAAACAAGAACGTGGAAATAAAATGCAGTTACTCTTTCAGTGTTTTTAAGACCTTCCCTGAGCCATGCTGTGCTCCAGCAGGCAGGATGTGCCCGGATGTGAAGGATATTTGTTTGTTTTGTACGTTCACAGCCACCCTTCAGGTGCTTCGCATACAGCCTAGTGGGCATGATAAAGTAGCAACAGGGGAGGAAGAAAAGCCAAAAGCAGGATGTCAGAAAGAGCTCTTTAAAGTCAGTGTTCAGGTGGCTGAAAAATTGAACATCCTCTTTGGAGTTTGTGTTTCAGGAGGGAACTCAAACCAGAGCACTCTGCCTAGGAAACCATGAAGCACTGCCAAATAATGTGTCTAACTGATTGCACGTGGGAGACCTGTCCACCCAAAGAGAGTGTCAGTCTGGGGGATTGAAACCATCAATGTGCCCAGCTGTGTATTCTAAACAAATGCAATTCACGAGGCAGAGTTTCCAGAATATCACTCTTCTCTCAGCCCCTGGGCTGCTGTGTCCTACCAGAGAATGATTGAGGATCAGTTGTTTCCATCAGGACCATTTCTCTCAACAGTTGCGATGGAAAGCTAAATATCTCTTTTGTCATATGTTCATTCAATAATATCAAATTACAAGCAAATGTAAAAGCAATTATCCAGGAGAAAATAAGGTAGCTGAAACATAAGTATTTGCTTAACACCATGAATTTTTAATGATGAATTCTCAATTCTTTCGGATTAGGGCTGTATTTCAGGATGGATGACCTACTGCTACACCCTATCTATCTGGCCTGCTAGCTGCTCACACTGAAGGAGGATGGAAGGTTTTTTTTCCAGCTCTCTGTATGGAAATGGTGTGACAGAGGGATGTGTCCTTGGATCTTTCCAAAGAGAAACTGAGGTACATCCAAACTGTGACAACCAGAGAAATTTTTTCCTGGGAACCATAATATAGATATGTCTGCAATGTTTTCCTTAATTACTAATGCCAACAGTACTTTGTTTTACATTGAATGAATTGGAAACTTCCAGAGGACGTCTTTGTTTTGGATTTAAATGTTTGTAGCTAGAAATTTGTAAGAAGTAATAGTTCATTCTTTTCTTAATAGGTTTAGTTCAAGAGTAATAAACATAGACTTTATAAATTAATAAATAAGTATTTGAAAACTGGAAAAGATATTTTGTCCAGTTTCCTTGAGTTCTTCTTTAATGGGAAGAACTTTGACCTGTAAGCTAGTACAACAGTGTTTCACCTGCACAATATCCCCAGGCTATTTATTTTTAGTCCAGAAGTTTTCTTTGTTGTAAATATTTTTAGTATTTTTCCATTAATTTTTGCAAGAAGATAAGCCATGCAAATTGCATTTGCTGTAATATAAAGCATTTCAGTTGCACAGAATTAATTGAAAAGAGTATTATAATGTTCTAATAAATCTTAAACCCTGTTATAACAACATTTGGAGAGTATTGGGGTTTATCTTTGCTTTGATGTCTTGGGTTTTTTTCTTCCTTTTCCTGTGTCTGTGAGTGAACCTCTGCTGTCTGCACTATGTAGATGAAACATTACTATTTTAATACCACATACAGAATTCTATTTCAGCTGATAAAATGGAAAGAATTTTTGGGATGAGGACACTTGCATCCTCATATTAATTTGAACTGAGACACTAATAAGTGATCCCTATAAATAGCATGAGAGGCAAAAAATTGGTAAAGATCTAGCTGAACCAAGTAAAAGGAATATGGTTCCTCAGTTAATCTCCAGAGATCAGCTCTTTCATTTAACTGGAATATTCAGATGAATTTTAAATTGCATATAACTGTATCTCCACGAAATGCATCCTACTCATTGACGCTAATGGAATCATTTAGAAGTCTGAGAATCTTAGCTTTATCTGATAATTTTATAAACTTAGTTTGACTTGGGGTTTGTGCTCACGTTAGAAGTTGTACTGCTACTAAAAATAAATGTGCAATCTTGTGATAGGAAATCTTCAGAAATTTAGGAGATTCAGATAAGCTGTGCACTGGCTCTCAGCTCATCAGAACTGTAGTGAATCTTCTAGGCTGGAAAGCTCTGTAAAAATGTGAGGAAGCTAGGGAACTGTCTCTGATAGTGAAAGCTTAGAAGAGGGAGGAAAGTTTGCAGTCAGTCCTGCCACTGATTTACTGAAAGTCCTTGGGTAAGTGTTCAGATGCTCAGGTTAAATATGAGTAAAAATTATTTATCCTTTACTGTCACTTTTTTTTCTTTTGCAAGCTAATGGAAGCCAGTGTTTTCACCAGAGAATTCTCATAAATATAGCCCAAACTGCTAGCTTGGTGGTAGGGCTGAGAAATTCTATGTGTATTTAATTTTAGGGGTTTGAAGTCTCAAACTGGTGTCTATAATTTTTTTTTTTTTACACAGCAGCTCCCCAGTATTCAAAAGGGCTCTGAGGCTGACTGCCACAAAAATGGTACAGAGATCAGAAATTGCAGGTTCTGAGAGATTAGGAGAACCAGTATTGTGCTATATATATTTATTTATATTTTAGTTGCAATTTAATCAAGAATTGAAGAATTGTTGAAAAAAAACCCTAACAAACAGCCTACAAAACAAAACAAAAAAACATAAGTGGATTTTTTTAACATCATAGTGTAGATTCAGTTTAGGATTCACTTTGAGATTTATGCCTGTGCTTGCAAGTCCTTAGGCTACAAGAACCAGTGTATGTCTCTCTTGGATAAAACAGACTAAAACAGAAAAGGGACATAATGCTAGTCTTTGTTTAAAGGCCTTTTTGTTGTCATATATATTTATTGACATATTTGATAATGGAGAAATTAAGCAGAAAATGCATATCAAATAATTTTTTTCTGAAAACTATTTAGTTTTAAGGCTTATGTTTTATTAGGAATCAGAAAAAAAATCTGAGTACAAGCAAGAAATAAACTGCAGGATATGAATCTAGTAGACATTTAATGACAGAAAGAAATTCAGAATTATGTCTATTTCACATAAATAATAAATCCACCAAAAGTGTGGGTCCTAAACCCACTAATTGTATCCTGTGAAATTCATAAACCACTCTTCTTTCTACAGCTCAAGAAAATCTCTAGCACAAATACAAAATACTTGTTTATATAATTTCATGAGGTGATGCAATTAAGGTGAAGTGTACTTAGTGTAAAGATTACAAATATGCTTCTCTGTGTACATGACACTTTTAAAGGACAATAACAAGATGGCTAAGTAGCAGACACAGCACCTCTTTGTCTGCATTGCAGCAGTAATTGGCTTAAGAGGCAGACAACAGTAATGAACACTTGTCTGAGCTCCTTGGAAAATGTCTTCAGTCTTGGCAAATGTATTTGCTCCACAATTCATTTTGTAGGTATTAAGCTCAGTCCCATTTGCCTACCAAACCATCATCTCCTTAAGCAGATTGTGGTTTATTGCTCCAAACACCAGCATCTGAAGGGGAAGGAATATTTCCATGACGTCACCCCAGTAGGTAGTGACATTTTGAATGCTTGATGACATTTCCTCTTGTAAATAGACAAGGGAAGTCAGTAGGTGCAGCATTACTTTACCTTTTGTGAAATGTCACTGCACTGAGGAAAGCAAAAGAACTCCTGTATATTATTTTATTTTTTCTGGGAAACTGAAGGAAATTACACCAAAAAGTTCATAGTAACCTATGTAATTCTTACACTATTTGCCGGGGTTGCTGTAAAGAAATATCAGTGAACTTCAACGGCATGCATTGTTAGTTTTTATAATAAATAGCTCTCTTACTTAAATTCATGCCTCTTTACACTTCTAATGCTCCTGACTTTAGCTTGTAGAAAGAACATATTTCACAATCTTACCTGTCCTCTCAGGTTTACTGAAAAAAAATTCTTCCTCTAACATCTTCAGATGTTCCCTTCCTTATCTCTTTTGTTTGCTTTCTAGCGTCTGTACTGGTATGTTGATCATTAGAATAATTCTTTTCATTTTGGTCCCCACTCTTTTATTATTGTTTGGGTCTCCTGGCTCTCACTTGCCTTCACTCAGCTTGCACCCTGGTATTCACTGAGAAGAGTAATGTCATTGGGGTGCTTGGCCTTAGCACATTTTCCTCTCTCTTAGACACCCTGGGACTTTTGTGATTACAGATCACAGAAAAGGAAGTACATTTACTGTGAGTATAGCCTTCCACAAGAGAAAACCTGTATGATCAGCAGTGTTACATTTTTCCCTGGAAAGCTGACCCCAAACAGACCCGTGAATCCCACAGAAATTTAAGTCTAATATAAAAACAATTCAGGAATAGCTTGTTGCAGTATTCTGTGTCTGAAATACCTCTCCTGAATGCCATCTATCTGACCAATCTGAGCTGCAACAAGCTGGTTTTCAGCCAGCTCTATGTTTCTGCCAGTTGCTGAGAGCAGTTGGCACCATCTCTGTCTATCTCCTATGAAAAAGCAGCATAGAAAAAGATATAATCAGTATGTTAATAATAATATTTATAGCTGAGGCTCATTAGATGATCATTCCCAGTAGTTTTCCATCAAATTTGAACTGAACCCACAGACTATTCTGACCTTACAAGACCTCGTGTATTTAGCTAAGAAATACTTAACAAATCTTGTCTTTTAGGATCAGTCTAAAGATTCACTAAGGCATATCCTACATTTTCTGTGTCAATATCCATTTGGAACAGCTGCACACGCGGAGCCAGGCCAGCAGACCCCCCCAGTGGGCTCTGATGGCTCATCCAGTACCATTTCAGTCTCACAGTTGTTCTTTCAGGGTCTCCCAAACCCCCTTGTGCTTTCCTGGGCACCTTATGAGGGTCTACTGCACAAACGTTCTTGTTTTGAGCTGTTTGACTGCTCTGAAACTGTTGAGGACCAGAAATGAGATGCTCCTGTGGACATCTCTGTCCTTCTGAACTCTTGCAGACAGACCCTATGTCATTATGATTAAGACTTTGACTTCCTACTTTTATTCTGTACTTAAAGGTCTTCTGTAAAGTTAATCAATGAGGCATTGCACCCTTCTCCAGTGCCTTGCATTTCTCTGCCTAATCAATCCCCATGCCATCAGGAATTCTTTTGCCAAAAGGTACGCTTTGGAGGTTTACTACTTTTTCTTGACAGACCAGCAGAAAGCTTTCCCACTTCTTATCTTGTCCTAATCCTACAACACACAGCAGGTGTCGAGTGAGGTCAATTTTGTTGCTGTCTTGAGACAAGATGCTGTCTTGGTCATCCCTTTCCCCACTGACTTCAACTTGAACCCAAAGGCTAAATCTCCATCATTTTTTCTTCCTTGTCCTTGATCACTTCAATAAAGTAGTGGTGCTGGTCCATCTGCCTGAATGAAACTTGCTGTCCAAAAAACAGACCCCTCTGGAAATGATATGGGAGGATCTTTGGGAAAAAGCAGAGCCAAGTCCTTGGCAACCATCTAGTCTTAGGATTCTCCCTTATGGTAAATGCATTGTGGAATGTAAAGAAGTTTTTTTTAGATTTCTCAACAAGAAATTGATCAACACCACTCCCAGAAGATACATGGAAGAAATCTCTGGACTGTAATTTAGTACAGCTTGGAAGCCTCATGATGATTAACTTAATTTGTCCTCACCATGTTAAAATGGCTGTGCCATCAATGTCTAAAAGGGTGCAAATCATTTCCAAATATGTGATTCTGTGAGTATATTTTGCACCCACTCATTTCGAGGGGGTTGCAAAAAGATTCACATGTTCTTCATAAAACCTGAGCAACAGCAGCATGTATTCCTTTTAAAAGAAAGAGAGAGGAAAAAAGTTGCCTCTAAAAAAGGCAGACTAATCTCTTGGAAACTCCTCACTGGAACATTGTAACATTAACTGGCAGTTTCCTCGATCCAGGTAATTTATTCATGAAACTTATGGAGGTTAATCAAAAGTTCATATAATTGTAATAAACAGAATACATAATGGACTAATCATGCAATTCAAGGCATTTTGTAATTTATTTGAAATATCAGATAAAAATAACTAAGAGGTGTGCCAGGAAGCCAGCAAATAATTTGGAAACTGATGAGCATGGCATACCTGCTGAACTATGAATAGATAATGTAGTGTCTAAAAATATATAGATAAATATAATGAAGTAGAAAGTATTCCACCTGCTTTTTTTTTTTTTATTACTATTTTATTTTGAAGTCTTTAAGAATTATTTTAAAACTTACATTGCTGCCTGTTGCATAAACCGGTTTCCAGTTTAGCCCTTCAGCAGCACAGGTCTGTGGACAGTAAGGATGCATATGAGGATCTAGGAATGATCCCACCCTGCTAGCTAAATGGGAATGAAAATCAGCTACACTGGGATCTTAATATGTGAACACAAAATAGACATTCATTTGTTTTTGCTTTCCTTTTTCACAAGAAGGATTTTTTAAAGATTAATAAAGACAGAAGCTATGCTATAAAAAGGTTCAGGGTTCATTGGAAGGCGGCTTCTGGTTATTTGTTTTTAATGAAAGGGCATGAAAAAAATATATAGTGTATGTTGCAAACACACAAACAGATAAAACACGTATTTTTGCATAAATACATAGGTTAAATAGATATCTATAGCTCTACAATATCTATAAAATAGAAGTGTACCTATGTGTGGATGTGTCCTGAGTACAGACAGGTGACTGAATACTGACACAGGTTACCTAGGGAATTCACAACTTCTCCATCACTGATGATATTCAAAATCCTTCTGGACATGGTTCTGCTGTAGGCCCTGCTTGAACACAGTGCCCTCCAGATGTCTCTTCCAACCTCAACCATTCTGTGATGCTGTGAAATTCTCATATTCATGAAAATAAATGCTTTAATGGGAGAAATACAGTATTTAAAAATGTCTTATATGAAAACTTAATTATAGATTTGGGTTCTTGATAATGATTTGATTTTAAACATAAAATCTTCATTTTGCATAAAACTTAGTATGGGTGGGCACAGAAAATCAAGGCATGTAATAATTAAGTAATGTGCTATGCTGCAGAAGAAATGTGTTTTCTAAAAAATAAAATGTCTGAAATAAAATGGCTAGTTCTAAAAACAAAACCTCAAGCAAATGGTGTCATCTACAGAGTGAAGAGATAGAATCCAATTTCCTGAAAAATCATAATTTTCCCAGGATACAAAGTTGAACAGCCTAATAAGGAGATCATACAAAAAAGAAATATTAAACATTTCACAGGAAGGCATTTTTCAGACCTTGGTTAGATGACATTCAACTCAACAGTTTCTTTAATCAGTTTAGTCAATTATATGCAGGGGAATCACTTCAAAAGCACAAGAAAATTTCATGTTATGCCTTGTAAGTGATGAATAACTTCTAGACTCTGTTCCCTTCTTAAACCCATACAAAAAAGATGAAAAGATTAGCACTTTTCATAGCACCCTTACTTTCCAAGATTGCTTTGAAAGCAGTGAGCAAAGCACAGTGGATTTGAAAACTAAAGAAGCTATTGTGCAGAAATTAATTGATGGCCTTGTTTTGACTGTGTTATAGCAGCAGAAGTAATGAGTATAGACCCTGCTTCAGCGTTTTGCTTTCCAGCACATGGCAAAAAAAGCCAGTGAGCTGAATCCTAGCAGGTGAGTTCTTTTTTCGGAAGCAGGAAGGCTTTTTGAAGCAAGAGGGTAAGCTCCTCTCTCAGGCAATGTTTATTTTCTTTCTTACAAGCACTTTTACTTTCAGGCAATCAAATCTTTTTGTGCTCTGTACATAAGCTCCTTCCTTTCAGGCAGGTAAACTTTTTTCTCCCGCTTATTTCCCCCTGGTAAGCAAACATAACCTGAAAGAAAAGGGCAGATTAAAGTTGTTTGCCCATAAAACTCTGCCACCTTCCTATACTAGAAGTTGTCTTGTGACCTACTTCCTTACCACTGTTTGCTGTTGAGCAAGGACAAAACCCAAATGTCATTTCACAACATAATCCACTGTCAAAACTGGCACTAGCCAGCAGGCCTGCTGGTGGTCACTCACAGATAACAATTGTGGAGCAGGCATAGCAAATTAATCTTTTCCACAGAATATGGTAAGTCAGGGCTGAAGAGTATTGGGAAAGAAGGGTGGGAGAACTCATGCTGCCTCTGTCATGTCTCATATATTCTTGAGACTTAAATTTCCAGTACTTGTCAATGACTTGTCAAGCTAGCATTCTTCAAAAACACGCTGTTAATTGGTGTCACATAAACATGCTATCTGTATTTTTTACAGTACCATTAGTTGCTTTGTTACTTACCCACTTCTCCATTAACAGTATTAATATACATATTCTAGATTTGTAATGTGGTGGTCTGAAATGCAATTAAGTTTCTGAGAAGTAACTAATGCTTTCCAGCCCTCCTATTTAAAAGATTGTAATAATAAAGTGTTAAAGTTCAAAATTTTGAAAATCTTTTACAGACTAATATCCATCTTTTGACTAAGACCATAGTGTACAGGATTATCCTTTGTAGAGTCCTAAACACATTCATCCTTCTGTTTATAAAATACATTGTACAGTAAGAGTAAATCAAAATCCCTCCAAATATTGAGCCAAGCAAGTGGTCCTTGCAATATCAAAAGCTTTGCAAATTTCTTTTGTGAGCCCTCATTCTAAATCATGCCAGAGAAGTATGGAAAGGTGACTGTGTCTTTAGGAACAGTCAAAGTTGCTTGCTGTAGGATACTTCAGTTTAAATCCATCGGAGGAGTCTAAAAGTTAAATGCAAATATCAGTTTTGAAATTTTATATCATGCAGTAAAATTCTTTATTCATTAATTATTTTATTATGATGGGAGACAACATTTTTTTTTTTAAATCATTGGCATTATTTTTCCTACATTTCAAGCACTCTTTAGGCTATTTACTAGCTTTTCTTCCTGAAAGTTCCTCTTTCCACGGATTATGTAAATGCTTCTGATTGTATAGGATCAACAGAAGAAATAGCAGAATCCTATTCTCTGACAGGAGATATATGCCCTACGTCATCTGCAGACTTTGATAGGTGTCACTTAGTATCATGTCTCCATTTTCACATTCACACAAAAACAACACAAAATTTACGGCTTTCTTGACTGGCATTTCCTTTGCACTCTGCACCTTCATATATTAATATATAATAGAAATCAGGCAGCATGCCTGATGTAACATGCAAGGTGTCATTAGGATACCTCCCCGTGCTGAGAGGATGGGAGAAGTGCCAGACCCGATGGACATGAGTGGCTTGATGCAGGATGTCATGATTATCATCACTGCAGAGCTACAGAGGACAGCCAGGCAGCTGTGTAAAGGCCCTGGGTGACTCGCTGGTTGTCAGCAACACAGCAGAATATTTTCTCTGTTCCTATGAATGCATGGAAGATGCAGCACAGCTACTGAAGAATATCGTGCACATTTAATTGACCTCCTCACTCAGTGAGTCTAGCATGTCATATTGGCACTTATTCAGTGCCCTTAACACAAATCTCAGATGTTAGCTCTGTTTTGTCCTTAGCACTTCATTCAGGTGAAGTAACTGCCTATTGCTTTTAGTTTCTTGCTGCAATATTTCCTATGGATGCAACAGGAGGAAATAAACAGTCCACTGGCTTTGCAGGTGTTAGATAATGTCTTATGTAGACCTGGTGCCTGGAGTTAATTACACCCTTTAGTAGATTTACACCACCCATTTTACTTCATGTCAACTGGGGAATAATTATATGCTACCTACCTGCTTTTTCATACTGTTTTTTCAACTATTTCATTTATTTATGTACGATGGGACTGTTGGGACCAGTAACTCTCATTTCTTCCATTTATCAAAATATTTAACTAGCATACTCCAAGGTAAGTCATCATTAAATAATGGTTCAGGGCGCTGCTGAGGTTAAACAGAAGTCATCATAGTAATTTCTCTTGCTGCAAAACCCCAAAATCTCCCTTCTGGCATTGCAAAAACCTTGACAGCTATGGGCTTAGGTCACACCATTTAGTATCAAGGAACTGTCAGCTCTTGTTATGTTTTTGCTATTCTCCTCATTAGTTAAAGCGGATTCTTTTCTGCAACAGGTCTGCATGAAGCATCCCAGCCCAGTACATCCTCAGGAGTGTGATCCCAGGATGATCCACCAGAGTGAAAATATCAGTGCTCTGTCACAGTAAGCCAACTGTAACATCTTCCTGCATTCGCTTACACAGCCTGGCAGGTTTGCAAGTAGCTGTGTTAAAACAGCAGCTCTCAAATTCTCTTTTAGACTCTCTTCTGTTGATAGTCGACCTTGAGGAATTAGGGCTTTTCCCCAACCCAAACATGCATGTAGCCCTTCCCTAGATGGATAGCAGGTATGTGACAGTATGTTTTTTGTGGATAGTGTAAACAAATTAAAGACATATCCATAATTAACAAGTAAATAGAGAGAATTTTAGCTATAGGAAACAATTTTTACATTGCCTTCATAAACTATCTGTAAAAAAAAAGTGGAATTGAACGACACTGCTTTAGTGTATTTTCCAGACATTAAAACTCTGCACTGAGTTCTGGAAATACATCATTCTTCCACAGAGAAGAGTGAATGCTTTTGTATTTTTGGGTTTGTTTTATGGAACAGATTTTTGGGGTGTAGATAGGTAGATAGATTTTACGCATAGAAATGTGGGTAAAAGAGCACTGCAGCACAAAGTCCAACACAGAGATGCTAGAAAATATCAGGACTGAAATCAGCTATTCAATGAATATCTAATATGCATCTCTGAATGCAACATAGTTTTTCCGCTGGATCCTTGATTCATTCAGAATACTGAGTGGACTACAGAAAACTGAAAAAAGTATTTATATATATAAAGTATATAGCATCATATATAGCAGGTGTCCCCCAGTCATTGTGTTACCTCATGATTTATCCCAATCCTGCTCTTCTGCATGTGCAAGCCTCTGAGTGGCCCTGGTGAGGCACTGTTAACTAACTCAGGACATGTTTATTTCAGCTTTCCCTTTCCCTTTTGTTTTTTCCTTTGGAGTGCTAGCAGTATGTTTTGAGCATGACTTAGGAGGGCTTCTGTGTCCTTGCCCACACTCATCATGGTTGTTATTTCCCTTTTGGCCCTGCTATCACAGTTTTGGGTCAGAATGGTCCAAAGGCATCACTCATTTTCCTTGTCATCATTCTCCTGTAATGAAGGGTGTCAGCATTTTATGGGTGAGGAAATTAAGCTAGCAACTTTAATAGCAAAGCAACTCATTTTAGCATTGCAAGGTGAAAAAAATTCTATTTTTCTAACATTGTTTTTTTGCTGTTGTTAAATTTTAGAATACTTGAAGCCACTAATCATACCTCCTGATGAGCATCTAGGATCAGATAAATACCTCAGTTGTGATCATTATGAAAATATGATGAGAAATATATCATATATCATATATCATACCTCCAGCTATGAGGACCTATTTGGACTGTGTCCAGAGAAGGGCAGTGGAGCTGATGAAAGGTCTGGAGTACGAGTCCTTATGAGGAGCAACTGAGGGAATCAGGGTTGTTTAGCTTGAAGTAAAGAATGCTGAGGGGAGACCTTATCTCCCTCTACAACCACCTGAAAAAGGCTGTAGCAACTTGGAGTCTAAATATCAGAAAAATATTCTTCACTGAGATGGAGGTCAGACACTGGAACAAGTTGCACAGGGAAGTGGTAGAGTCACCATCCCTGGATGTCTTCAAGAAACATGTAAATGTGATGCTGAGGGACACAGTTTGGTAGAAATGTTACATAAATCATTGGACTTGATAAATTTTGATGTCTTTTCCAACTATAATTGTTCTGTGAATCCACACTCTGAATGAAGTGATACAGTCTGGTTTTAGTCGATCTTTCCTCACAGTTTCTCCAGTGAGATTCATTGTACAATGCATTACAGTAACCCCAAGGTGGCAGCTAAAGAACCAAAGTGTTACAGCACAGTCTTGAACAGGCTCTGTTTTCTGTTGAGCAGAACTGGTGTGCAGAGCAGGAAAACCTTAACCTGTGATTCCCACTGTAGTAAGGAACAGGTATGCACTAGCACTATGTCTTTAAAAATATGTTTCGTATGGTTTTGTTTTTAAAACCACTGGAAAAAATAGCCACACAGTTACATATAGGACAAGACTAATGAAAAAAATTGGATTGGAAATGTATATTGTAAAGCAAATAAATTTTAATGGAACACCTCAAAATTGAAACTAAAAGTCATAGGGTAGTTTTTTTCAAGAATGTTACTTTTCAATTATTTACAATAGAAAGCAATTTCAATAATCTGTCTTTACTCCAGTAGCAACAAACTTGTATACTTGTTTCTCCTATTATTTAATATAATATACAAATAATGTTATTGTTTCAATTTAAAGTATCTGAGGTGTAATTCATGTCCTCAGGTTTTAAACTGTCTGCAGATATCCCCTAGAGCTGACAGGCAGAACCAAGCAGCCCCATAATGTGATTTATCTTACAGTGAGGAAGCAGGCCAGATTATACCTCTTCTCAAAGTGACTACAGCCTTAACTGCATAAGTGTCAAGTTCAGCAAAGCTGTAGACACCCTCTCTATTGTTCTCTAAAGTAAGTTGGGCAAACCCTACTCTCAGTGTTGGTATAAGTGTGTTTTAACATTTTTCTCTTTTTTTCATTTAAATTGCTTTTAGCTGCATCTGAATAATACACAACTGGGAAGAAGAATTGCAGGAAGATGTGGGATATCAAAGTGGCCTCAAATATACTTTTGTGTAAACAACAGTGCTACATTGAATTGCTTTTGATCACAGCATGATATATATGATGAAATTATAAAATCCAGGCACTTGTACATTTGGGGAAAAGAGGGAAATATGAAGGAAAAATAGAAAAACTGCATAGCCAGGGCTTAATTTTAATATTTTTCAGAATCTGTACTAATCCATAGATACAGGTGGGCTACCTGGCCATGGAAAATTTCCATAAAAACCCACAGAACCACAAATGATCAAAAGATCAGCCTTAAAATAGGCTGGCAATAGTGGTGGTCTGGTCGAAACTGGTCCACTGCCACCGTATTTGATACATAAATTAGTGCCATCCCTGGCAAATCAAACCTACCTTGCTCACCTCTTCTCACAGGCTTCTGCTCAGAGGCATCTATGCTTCAGAAGGAGTACTGATGTCAATTAAAAAGTAAATACAAAAAATTATATAGACTTGTTAGATCTTTGACTTTAACATGAAAATGTCGTGTATATTTTCATATTCTCACCAATCATTTGCCCCAGTTCAAAGTAATGCTAGTTCAATTGTTGAATGGGACTCTTTTTTTCCTTTCATAGTGTTTCAAGTATCTGAATTTTTATTTCTGTTACTGACATATGAAATTGCAAAGTTCCAGTGAAATGAAAGTAGGATTAGAATCACAACGTTCTACTGTGGTGGGGAGTGTGGGCTGTTTCAGACTAACCTATTTTGAGAAGTTATTGTTGAAAGAAGAAACACAATGACTTTTAAAATCACTTTATGACTAATGATCAGAAAGATCAGTGATTTTCAAAGTGACATGCTCCAGATTTGGTAACATAATTTTCAGGATTTCAAATAATACCATTAGAGACAAAACCAAACCCAAACACAAATAAATAAATAAAAATCAAGCTAAAAATCCAAAATAACTTTTCCCTCCCCTGTCCTGAATCCTTTCCAAGAAAAACAAGGACTTTTTTCCTTACTGTTGGTGCCCCAGCATTTCCCATTCAAATCACCTTTACTTTTAGATTATAAAACTTATAAATTACATACACAGCTTGGACAACTCTTCAGCAACACCTTTAGGATAAAAAGCATGGAAGTTTTTATTTTTAAAAATAAAAGTATTTGCTTACATTTTCTTATATTGTCAAGGTTCCTTAAAAAGTCATTTTATGGAGATACTCACCTCTTCATAGGTAGCAGAAAGGATAGGTAGGTTGATGAAAGCTTTTCACCTAAACAGGCCATTTCTTCTCCTCCTAGACAAGGCTATTCCCATGATATCCTATCTCAGTGTCTTAGATGGCTCTGGGCTTATTTTGTGTCATGACAAATAACTCTGTTCCCAGTTGTGGGTCCTGACTTGCCCATTAATGATAGCATTCCTGTCCAGAGGTTATGCAAGTCTCAAAGTTACTGCTTTTGCAATTACTCTTGGGCTGCTCTGAAAGATTGCGACTGGTTTTCCAAGGAGAAAAATCAAGTAATTTTGCAGTGGGAAGTGGATTCAGGGCTGAATCCAAAAAACTGCTGAAGCTAATTAATGACAATTATTTTTGTTTCATGGTTTTATGAGAATTTAATATTTAAAAAAAACCCAAAAAAACAACAAAAAAAAACCCAGTGAAAAACTACGTAGATATATTGGGAAGCAAAACTCTACTGTAGTTACCAATATAATGGAGTCAATACACTTTTTCAAGCTCCTGTCATTTAAAGTGGTGACGACATATTTTACAAAATCATTCGCATTTTCCTGGTGAATTACCTGGGTATCCATGGATCTTTTGGGCTGCTAACTGCAGATGGACAAACACTGTCCTGAACTTTCAACAGGTTGTCTTAAACACGGTGGTAACCTTACCTGTGTATCAAGAGACGATGGCGACCCAGCTGTAGAAATTGTCTGCCTCACCCTTTCTGTGTCAAGAGACTTTTGACAGGAACATAATATTCCCTTCAAAATCAGTTTGTTCCTTTGCCTTTTTTTTCAAATATCCCATTTATTTGATTTTCCTTCTTCCAAACAGTCTTCAGCCCCACAGACTGATTAGATCCTAATTCTTTTGGCATGCTGTCAACTTGTCCTAGTCAGAATAACTATTAGGCCTTAGCTTTTCCTACTCCTCTGCAATTTTGTTTCCTTTTCTGTTCTTCATGTCTTTTCTTTGTGATTTTCACCTTTTTTGCCTGAAGCTGTCTTCTGACAATATGCTACCACCTCTCTCTGTGAATTTGTTCTTTGCCTGCCCAAGTAATTTATTTATGTGTTAGCTTCCTCTTCACCATTATCCAGGCTGTTTGACTTTCTGCGTATTGCTTTTCAGAGTGCCTCCAATCCCTAGTACGTTATTAACAATTTGAGACAGAAGGGCTTTTGAAGCTTTTAATGCAACAACTTAATCATGCTGATGGTGTATTTCTTAATGACTGATTTGCCTCGTGTGTGCACACTGAGAGAACACCTTGCATGTGCCCCCAACAGCCATGGAAAAGAGCAGAGTCTTCGGTAAGATTTAGTTTTTTTCCCTCGGCAGTTAAGTGACATATTTAGATTACATGATAAATTGAATAAAAATCTGTCCTTAGAATATTGTGTTCTACTCCTACATTTTCATTTTATGCATTGGGACACACACACACACATGTACACGTACAAAACAAATAAGAAAAAACCCATAACACATTCTGTTCAATTTAAACAGCCCTTCAAAGCCTGCTATTTAGATGTGACAGAAATTTTATCCCATGGCTTGTCCCTAAACTCCAGAAATAAATGGAGAATAATATACAATTCACGATAGGGTTTCTGTTCCTTTTCATTAGTTCTTCTGTAGAAAGAAAGGGTGATGAAGGCAGACAGTAGAAATTCAACAGCAGGAAGATCAAAACAACCCTATCTTTATTTCCCCTGCACCTCACAGAAAGCTGAAATGCCAACATGTTGGATGGAATTGCTCACTCTGACATATGTGATATGTTGATGACATGCTAATTATGATTTCCTAGAATACTGGTGATCTCTGAATTTCTTAGGCTTTTTGTAACCATAAATTCTAGTTACTAGCTGTCATCTGGAGTTTAGTTTTTGTTTTGTTTTGCTTTTG
>VZRF01013028.1:568-40658 GCA_013396875.1 Vireo altiloquus | reverse complement strand
AACTGGGCTGAACATTCCCATTTATTTAAGTTTTGGTCATCAGATGGTTCTTGACCAGGTTAGTGCTGAGCTCTACCCCATTCCAGGCAGTTCTTCCCTACAGAATTCCCAGTGGCTCAGGGCCTGGCAACCCTCTCAGGGAGCACAGCCATGGAATCCTGGAATGTTAAGGTTGGAGACAATCCTGGATATGGGACAGAAATCCAACAGAGCTGCAATTCTTACTGATGGTCAAAAACCAAAATTAATCGAGGATTTGAAGGAAAAAAAACAGTGGATAAACCATGGAAAATATTTCTGGAGACAACTGCTGGTAACCAGCAAAAAGAAAAACCAAGGAGGCTGATCCCAAAGCAATAATTCCAAACCAGCTGGGATTTAATAAGATTTTGTGTGGAAAAGGAAAAGAATACTCACACAAAACAGCTTTAATGGATGGTGCGAGGCAGGAGGGATGTGGGATAGAGCTCCTCAGGTGACAGCCTGAATGGGGAAATCTTGGAAGCTGCTTTTCCACATTTTTCATCCCTATTTTCATCCGAGTTGTTCCAATGTTTCCCCCATCCTGCTCCGTGTTTTGTAACTGCAGCTTTGTGATGAGAAATCCAGGCGGGAGGAAGAGCGAAGGTGTGAGGAATAAATTTGTAGCTCCACTTGGAGCATCCAAAAGAGTTCCCTTCCCGATTTTTTTTCATCCTTAGCATCTCCTGGGTTGGATTTGGCAGCTGGTTGCTCATTCCCACCCTTTCTCCAGATTTCTTTTGGGATGTTTTGATATTTTGAAGGGTTTGCAGCAAATCTTGATTGTGAAACAAAGATGGGATTTATGGTGAGTCCCAAAGCGTGAGGAAATCAAGGATTTAGGAATTCCATGAGGAGTTGGTTTGGTTTAATATTAAATATTGGAATGCACTTTTTTAGGGATTAGAGGGTCTGGTAAATATTTAGGATATGGCATTAAATGCCTTATTAAAACAGGGATTTTCTGCCTTGTTACTCCTCTTTTATGACCTTTTTCTTCTGGAATAATTTTATTGTGGAGCCTGGGAATGAGAATCCGTAAGGAAAATATGAAAGGATTGATCCTATTCCCCAAATCCGCCTGGAAACCTCCCTGGAATTGGAATAAATCTACTCCTCCTCTACTCCTGTAGTACTCCCGTTGCTCTCCAGATGGTGGTGGTGGGCAGCAAATGAAAAACAGTGTGAAAAGCTAAATAAAACCGAAATTTGGGGTAATTTTGGGCACTGAGCGACTCCAAACCTTCCTTGGGAATTCTGCTCATGGTCCCTGGGAAGCTGTGGGGAATTAACTGAGGGATTGATACAAGGGAATTAATGGAGGGATTGATAAAATGGGAATTAATTGAGGCATAGATAAGTGGGGATTAATTAAGGGGTTGATAAGGAAAGTTAGGATGATAAAGGGGATGAGATTTGCACGGAGAATTAAGGATAATAAAGCTGGAATCAGGCTGGGAAATCAAGCAGATGCTCCTTCCGTATCTGGAAATCTCATGGATGAAAAGAAATATTTAGGAAGCTTTAAGAGGAATCCCAGAAATTCAAGAGGTGATGGTTTGGAGAAGTGTGAAGGTTTTTTAATTTTGTTTTGTTTTTTCAATGTTGTTCCAGACCTTGGGGTAATACCCTGAGAAATTGGAGTCTCTTTTCTTGGATAATTTCAAATTCCAGTAGATAAGCACTGAAGGAATATTCTGCAAGCTTGGAATGGGAAAAAGAAAAATAGATGAGCTGGCTTCCCATGTGGTGTGAAAAATCAAAAACCTGAAGGAAAAACGACTTAAAAACAAGGTTTTAATTTTTATACCCATATTTAAAGCGATTTAAATCACAGAATGGACATCACCCGGTTCAAAAATGTGGATAATTTCCATAAATCCCATCAGGTTTGGTGCTAATGAGCAGGATCAATTATTCTGATTGAAAATCCTTCCTGGATTTCAAAAGCCTGCTCCTCATTTCTGGGGGGCATTTCCTTACCTTGGAAAAGGAGGTCAGTGGTGCTCCTTGGAACATCCCAGAATCCGCAAGGAAAAGGAGTTTTAATTATTCCTTGCTGTTTCTGGGAAATGTCTGTGGAGACTTGATCCTGAAACTCAGAATTCCTGGGATTTTTCTGAAGTTTCCCAATGATATCAAAGATGTTTTGGAGGAATCTGGCAGCAGCGCTGAAGGATTTTGTCTGCTCTGGGATTTTGTTTCCCATCAGTGGAAATATTTCCTGGTCTCTTCAGGGCTTTTTTCTGGGAGTGAACTCTGGATTTGGTGGGAGCTTGGAGTTCTGGGATCCCTCAGAACAGTGGGAAAAGCTGGGAATGTTGCTGGGAGATGAGAGCTCCTGGGCTGTCTGCAGGTGGTCACCGAAGCTGAAATCCCTTTGGAATACCCAGGGTGGGAAGCAGGGGCCTGGTTTGGTGTGGGAAGAGGAAATTCCTTGGATTTGGACTCCTTTTAATGTCATTTTAACGTCTCCCAGAGACCTGGAGGAGGAGATGGTGATGGAGAATTTAGGGAAACAACTCTTCCAAAATGTTGCTGTTTCCTCACGTTGTGAGGTGTTCCCATGGGGAATATCCCACAGGGAATATCCCACATCCTTGGGTTGGTTGGGATGGGATTGTTCCCAGTGTTGTGAGGTGTTCCCACAGGGAATATCCCATCTCCTGGATTTGTTGGGATGAGGTCATTCCCAGTGTTGTGTTCCCACAGGTGATATCCCACATCCTTGGGTTGGTTGGGATGGGATCATTCCCAATATTGTGAGGTGTTCCTATAGGGAATTCCCACATCCTTGAGTTGGTTGGGATGGGATTGTTCCCAGCATTGTGAGGTGTTCCTACAGGGAATATCAATATCCCACATCCCTGGCAGAGCTGGGATGGGATTGTTCCCAATGTTGTGAAGTGTTCCCACAGGGAATATTCCCTCTCCTGGATTGGTTGGGATGGGATCATTCCCAGCATTGTGAGGTGTTCCTACAGGGAATATCAATATCCCACATCCCTGGCAGAGCTGGGATGGGATTGTTCCCAATGTTGTGAAGTGTTCCCACAGGGAATATTCCCTCTCCTGGATTGGTTGGGATGAGGTAATTCCCAATGTTGTGAGGTGTTCCCACNAGGGAATATTCCATCTCCTGAGTTGGTTGGGATGGGGTTATTCCCAATGTTGTGTTCCCACAGGGAATATTCCATCTCCTGGATTGGTTGGGATGGGATCATTCCCAGCATTGTGAGGTGTTCCTACAGGGAATATCAATATCCCACATCCCTGGCAGAGCTGGGATGGGATTGTTCCCAATGTTGTGAGATGTTCCTACAAGGAATATCCCACATCCTTGGGTTGGTTGGGATGGGATCATTCCCAGTGTTTTGTTCCCATCTCCTGGATTGGTTGGGATGAGATCATTCCCAGTGTTTTGTTCCCATCTCCTGGATTGGTTGGGATGAGATCATTCCCAGTGTTTTGTTCCCATCTCCTGGATTGGTTGGGATGAGATCATTCCCAGTGTTTTGTTCCCATCTCCTGGATTGGTTGGGATGAGATCATTCCCAGTGTTTTGTTCCCATCTCCTGGATTGGTTGGGATGAGATCATTCCCAGTGTTTTGTTCCCATCTCCTGGATTGGTTGGGATGAGGTCATTCCCAGGTGGAACAGGGGCTCAGTCACAGCACTAAACCCAAGCCTTGGAGGTGTGTGGCACTCACAGGGGTTTGAGGAGTCCCATGCAACATCCCACCCCAAATCCCGGACATCCTTTCTAAAAATAAACCCCAAAAATCCCTTATATCCACAAAATCCCATGGGCAGCCCAAATATCCAGAGGTCACTGCTGCTGTGTCAGTCCAAATGCTGACCTATCCCAAAAAAAACCCGGGAAAAAAAGGTCACTTTGCTGTGTCTGACTTAGCTCCGCAGTTATTTCTCAGCCAGAGTGTTTTGGCTGCCTGGATTTCAGTTTTTCCTGGTGCCATCCATTTCTGAAGCTCCTCCAGCTTCAAAAACCTTTATTTTTAAATAAAAAAATGAAAAAACTTATGTTTTCCTGGCGGCCCAAATAAAAGAACTCTGATTAATACAAGGTGTTGCTGCACGGAAGAATTTGAAGACGAATTAATCATAGGTCGTGAATTAAAATTATCATTATTTCTAAATCACTTTTTGACCACCACTCCTATTTTCTTGTTGCTACTCGATCTTTTCATTCATTCCCATTTATTGAATTCATGGAATTTTACTCCAAACTTAACACCCCCTTTTTTTGTGTGAATTGCAAAGCGATCCCAATAATTTTATTAAGGATGAGCCTGAAGTTTGGAGCTGCACGGAGATAAAAGTGGTTGAAAACAGAGGCACACACACACCAAAAAAAAAGAAAAAAAAAGGCTTTTAATGATTCAATTTTAATTATACACCTCAATCCTGAGTGCAAAAAGGCAGCTTGGGATGTGTGTGGAACGGGAAGAAATGAGTCACTGTTAATCAGCAGAAGACAACGAAGCTTCTGAAATATTTTCTTCAAACTTCACCCTCGCTCGGAGAGAAAATAAATGAAAATTATGGAAATCGAGTTGATGGAAAAGCTGAATCAGACACGAGTTTGACAGAATTTTCTGACTAATGATAACTCATCTCGGAGGAAAGAGCAAACCCAGTTGGTTTTTACCTGCGCAAGCTGCTGGGTCTCAGCTCATCCTGGACCTTCCTCCCTGCCAGTGTCCAAGGCTGGGAATTGGGAGTGAGCTGAGCCTTAAGGGCCCTCCCAGCCCAAACCGTGCCATGATTCCGTGATTGGATTGGTTTTGTTCAGATTTTCCTTGGTTTTGTTCAGATTTTCATTGGTTTAGTTCAGTTTTTGGCTGGTTTTGTTCAGGATTCAGTTGGTTTTGTTCAATATTGGATTGGTTTTCTTCACTATTTTGTTGGGTTTAGTTCAGTTTTTGGTTGGTTTTATTCAGTTTTTGGTTGGTTTTGTTGAGATTTTGGTTGGTTTTGTTCAGGATTCAGTTGGTTTTGTTCAATATTGGATTGGTTTTATTCACTATTTTGTTGGGTTTAGTTCAGTTTTTGGTTGGTTTTGTTCAGNTTGGTTTTATTCAGATTTTGGCTGGTTTTGTTCAGGATTTGGTTGGCTTTGTTCAATACTGGGTTGGTTTTGGTCAGGATTTGGTTGGTTTTGTTCAGGGTTTTATTCTTTTAGTTCAGTTTTTGGTTGGTTTAGTTCAATATTGGATTGGTTTTGTTCAGGATTTGTTTGGCTTTGTTCAATATTGGTTTTATTCAGATTTTGGCTGGTTTTGTTCAGGATTTGGTTGGCTTTGTTCAATACTGGGTTGGTTTTGGTCAGGATTTGGTTGGTTTTGTTCAGGGTTTTATTCTTTTAGTTCAGTTTTTGGTTGGTTTAGTTCAATATTGGATTGGTTTTGTTCAGGATTTGTTTGGCTTTGTTCAATATTGGTTTTATTCAGATTTTGGCTGGTTTTGTTCAGGATTTGGTTGGCTTTGTTCAATACTGGGTTGGTTTTGGTCAGGATTTGGTTGGTTTTGTTCAGGGTTTTATTCTTTTAGTTCAGTTTTTGGTTGGTTTAGTTCAATATTGGATTGGTTTTGTTCAGGATTTGTTTGGCTTTGTTCAATATTGGTTTTATTCAGATTTTGGCTGGTTTTGTTCAGGATTCGGTTAGCTTTGTTCAATATTGGGTTAGTTTAGTTTAGTTTTTTGTTGGTTTAGTTCAGTTTTTGGCTGGTTTCATTCAGTTTTTGGTTGGTTTAGTTCAGTTTTTGGTGGGTTTAGTTCAGTTTTTGGCTGGTTTTGTTCTGTTTCTGGTTATTTTTGTTCAGTTTTTGGCCTGTACCCCATCACCTGTCCTCTCCTCCCTCACGCCACCGTAGAGGAGACATCCGTGGAGTCCAACATTGTTTGGCAAGGAATTAGGGAACACATTGAGGTTGCTCCTTCCTCTGCTTTCCAGCATCATTCCATGTCCATTTACCAGCCCCTCCACCTCTCCATCTGGGAACTTTGGATGCCTGGAGTTTATTCCACACAGATTTTTCTCATTCCTCCCAGAAACAAGGGACAGGATGAGAGGAATCGACCTCAAGTTGTGCAAGGGGAGGTTTAGATTGGATATTGGGGAAAAAAATCCTGGAATGGGGTGTAAATGATTGGGACAGGCTGTCCATGGAAGGAGTCAGCATCCCTGGAAGTGCTCAAAAACCTGTGGATGTGGCACCTGGGGACACAGTCAGTGGTGGACATGGAGGTGGTGCTGCTCGAGGGTCAGACTGGCTGATCCTAAAAAGGTCTTTTCCAGCTTTCATGATTCTGTGATTCCATGATTTTGTGACTTCTCAAGCAAAATTCACCAAAATCCATTTATCAATCCCATTTTTAAACGCTCATGGCCAAGTTGCTCCCTCAGTTTTCCAAATTTCTCATGTTCCATCTCCACCTGGCCCTGAGGAGGGCTCCGATGCCTTTGGACCTTTCCCTGTGTGTTTTCAGTACCTCCATCTGGAATATTTCCAGATTTTTTGTGACAATTCCACAATTCCCTGCTGGAATATTTTGAGCAGAGGCCTGGATAACCCTGGGAATGTCCCTGGAGTGAGGCAGAGGATTGGGAATGTGGGATTGTCCTGCGCTGCTGCCTCAGCGTTCTCCCCCCAACTGCAGCTTCCAGAGACTTTTTACTCATCACTGGAGACTTTTTATCCATTAAAAAATCATGGAATTGTTTTATTTACTTGGACAGGCCACAGCCACCTCCTCCCTGACCCTGTTTTTTATTGGCAGTGGCACCGAGCTGCTCTCGAGGATTTTTGGCTGTGGATTTATTCCTTTAATTAAGCCATAATGGACAAAGCTTTCTGGGAATTCTGACAACTGAGCAAATCCTGCTCTTTCCCAGCTCCAAAACATGAGGCACTGGCAAAGCTGGAGTTGTTGAACAGGGAATGTTGTGAGTTTTGCCTGGAATTCCTCTTTTTAGGGAAAAATAGCTGTAAATAAATCCACCTTGTAAACCTGGTTAGTCCAAGGGAGCTGATAGGGGAAGATGATCTGAGACACGAAGAAATCAAAATAACTGGAATGAAACTGGAATTCTGCTCTGTCAATCAACTGAGAGGCTGGAAAAGCAGGAGGAAAACACAAAACCTTGGATTAATGGTGGAATTTTCTGTTCCTCAGCCCTCGTGAGACCAAAATCCGAGAAATTTGTTAGCTCGTGAAGATTTTGTGGCAAGGAAGAGGAGGATGCTCCAAGGCTGAACATCCCTTTTTGTCCCTTTTTTAGGCAGTTTTCCACGGGAATCCATGGCAGGATGCAGAAATGGCCTGGCAAAGTATCCATGGGATTATTTGGGAGAACCAAGAACGGACAGGACAATACTTGGGTTTTTTCCATGTTTGTCATTGTATTAAAAAATCAGGGAATTGTTTAGGTTGGAAAAGCTTCTGAGGTCATCAAATTCCCCAAGATCACCACTGATCTGTGTCCCCAAGTGCCACATCCACGTGGATTTTAAATTCCTCCAGGAATGGAGACTCCCCCACTGCCCTGGAAAAGCCTTTCCATGAAGGAATCTCCCCTGCTCCATCCCAGTAGTGACACAAAGCCTTTTCTCATCAGGATATTTGGAATTTTTGGCTTCTCCTTCCTCTGGAGCCACCTCAGAGGTCTCTGCCCGTGAGGAATAAATGGAATTTTTTGGTAATATCTTCCAAATGAATTGGTAAGAGATGAATCTATAGGTGTGAAAGGAGGAAATAATCACAATTAATACAGATTGCTCTGACATATGGGATTACTCACTCTGGATACATAGAAGGCATTTCAGTGTTCTCTGGGAATAAACCAGGCACAATCCCAAGTTGCTAAGCAAATTCCCTTCTTACATCACACCCTGGTGGCTTATATAATTTGATAATAAAAGTGTAAACGATATAAATTTATAATGAATTTATAAATACCAATTTATTCTCAGTCGCTAGGAGGGAGCAGCAGAAACACCTGTAAGAAAAAGGGGCACTGCAGCGTGGTAAGAAATGGTATTTTTTTGGCAGATAAATTGTGTTTTGTGGGGGATTTAAGATGGAAAAAACTGTTCCAAATCCAGTTTGGGACAAACGGAAAGGGAAAAGCTCCAGGTTTGATGTAATTCCTGAGTCCTTCATGTGTGTTCTGAATGCAAATAATTCTTCTGTGCCAGGGAACACCTTGTAAAGCTCAGCTCAACCAGAACCAGGGCCTGGCTGATGGAGGGGATTAGGGTGAGCAGATGAGCATCCAACCACTCCCAGCTCCCAGGGAATGTTTCCTAAAGATGGAATTGATTTTTTGGGATTGATCTGAGAACTATTCTGAGCCTTCTCAGCCTCGTGTTTTAATACTGGAAGCTTATGGAATCCTAAAGAGAGGCTACCTTCCCAAAAATTCCCCCAAATTTGTGGGGCTGGAGATCCAAAGTGTGTCATTTTAAATTATTAAATGCAGCAAAACCTTCTCTCCCAACAGGAATCTAAATAACAGCGGATTGTTATTAATTTATTTTGCCTCTCAAAAGTGGGGAATTTGTCATGCAAACCTGTAATTAGTGGTGGATTTTGGCTTCTCATGCCGCAGGAAACTTTCAGGGAAGGAGAAGGAAAATCCTAAACATGTAATTTCAACTTTTCTGTGGTGGAGCCATCCTTTAGGAGCTCAGCCTGTGAGGCAGCAGCTGCAAAGGCAGGTGGTTTTTGGGGGATTTTTTTTTCCTTAAAAATTACCCAGCTGAACACCATGAAACCTTCTGCTTTTGGGGCTGGAAAGATTCTCCTGGGATTTGCTCAGCCTTCTGTTAAAAGGAGATTATTAAGGGAGGCTTGGAGATGTTTCTTGTACAGGATTCCAGACTGGTGTGGGTTGAGAGGGATTTTAAGGAGCATCCCATTCCCATGAGCAGGGACACCTCCCACTGTCCCAGGGTGCTCCGAGCCCTGTCCAACCTCCAAGGATGGGAAATCCACCTTCTCTCTGGGATCCATGATCCAAACCCCCTGCCTGCGTTAAATTCCAATCAGGAAAGGCAGAATGAGGAGCTGTTGTAGCAATTAAGGTGCCAAATCCAATTTAAAAATACAAGGAAGGAAGGGGGAGAGGAGCAGCTCTGTCATTCCAGCCCCACTCACACTCCCAGGCTGCTCCGACGCACTCAGAGCTAAGGAAAGACTCTTCCCCACTGGAAAAACTCTGAGCTTCTCTCCTCTCCCTGGCAGATGAGACACAAATCTCTATTTTCCTATTCATTATTCATTTCTATTGATATTTTTCTCTTGACATTGTTTTATAAAAATAGAAAAGATTTGTAAAACTAGGGGCAAATCAAAGGTCTAAGGAGCAGATCAGGATGGAGGATGGATGATCCCAAAGTTTGCCTTGGCTTTGCTCCATCTCCAGTTTGGTTTGGCTCCTGCCAAACCTCTCAGTTTTCCTCTCAGTGGTGAAGAAGTTTGTGGAGAGCATGGAATTCTGCCTCTTATCCATGGAAAAGGTGCCAACCACCCATGGATGGGGGTAAATACAGATACACAGACATGTCTGAGTCATGGAATCATGGAATGGTTTGGGATGGAAGAGACCTTAAATCTCTGTCCATGGGCAGGGACAGCTCCCACTGTGCCAGGCTGCTCCAAGCCCATCCAGCCTGGCCTTGGGCACTGCCAGGGATCCAGGGACAGCTTCTCTGGGAAACATCCTCAGCATCTCTCCACAGATGATGATGCTCCCAGAGATTTCTTTGCGATTCCCTTCTCACTCCTGTTAAACCCTGGAGTTCTGCTGTAAGTTCTGCAAGGGGGGGTTTCGCTTTCCTGCCCTGCAGGGAGATGTGGCTGATCTGATACAGCTCAAATTCCAGTGGTGAATTCCCAATTTTTAGCTTAAATCACCATTTTAACCCCTCAGAGTTCGGTGGTTAAAATGCCAGGCAGGTGTTTAAGTCGAGCCTAGCTCCAGATTTGCTGCTACTCTGAGGGAGCTACAATAAAACTGGGACTAGGATGGAGTGGAATTAACTGAGACTGATCTGTCCCTGATGGAATTAGCAGCAGTCACCAGTGCAATGGACAGGGAGCATCTCCTGGATGTGAGGGAAGGGAAATAAGGGGAAAATGAATTCTCTTTTGTATCATTGCCTCTCGTGGCAGTCCCTTCCCTGCTCCTCTCCTTTCTTTCCCCTTTTTCTCCTCTCTCTCATCTCTTTCCTGGCTGCTTCCCTTCTCCAGATTCCAGTGATGCCTTAGATTTAACTTTTCTGTGTTTCCAGCCCTGCAGTGCCCAGTGTGACTCTGCAGCTCCCTGGAGCTCGTTCAGTGCTGTTCTCTCATGCTCACACTGACATAACAAAGCCTCTCCAGCTCGCTCTCCAAGGACACCCAGACCCTCCTGGGCCCAACAACTGCAAACCTTCATCTTGGGGAGAGGGGGGCAAGCTTGGGCAAATTCCATCCTTGCCTGGCTTCTGCTTGGGCAATTGATGCTGATATCAAAGTGGGAAGAACTCGGGAGCTGTCATTGTCCATTTTGGGATGCACTGAGGCAGGAGCCTCTGGAGGCCAGAGTGTGACCTCTGAAGGCCTTTCCAATCAATCCCTCCTTTATTCCTTTATTCCTGTCTGCTCTCTGTTTCTAGGGAGCCATTTAAGGCATCACCAGTTCCTCAATGTTTTCCTTGTCCTGCTCCAACCATTTCTCTCTCTGATTCTTTTCCTTGCTCCCTCTAATCCCTGCCTGTCTCCCACTCCTGGCCCTGCTCTGATTTATTCCCGGTTCTGGCTCCCCCTGGCAGTTCCAGCTGCTGCCTGCGGGGCTGAGCTGAGGATCACATCTCTGTCACTCCTGTGACATTTCCACCGCAAATTTATTCCGTTCCCTGCTGCTGTCTGTGGAGCTGAGTTATCCTCCAGTACAAATGACTGTTCCCATGTTCTCCACTCTCTTGTTCCTTCTTCTTTTTTCTCTCCAGTCGCTCTGTGGGTTTAGTCCAAGAGAAAGTTGTTGTTTTATAGGGTTTTTCCTGCCTTAGCTTGGTTTGCTTTTCCCCTTCTCCTCAAAATCTTCTTCTCCCACCCTTTCCCAAACCCAGACATTCCTATTTTCTTTTTATTTCCTACTGGGAATGTGCTTTGGCTGATTTCCCTGCCTCCTCTTTGGGCTCATCTCTCCCAGAGCTAATGGAGTTGTTTGGCTCCTGGAGTTTCTCTCCTGCAAATCCATCGTGGATCCTTTCCCAACCCATCTGGCACAAATCCACATTAAGTAGGGACAATGTGGAATTCCATAAGGTCCTGGCCCAATAATGGCTTTATGTCTCATCAAATGTGGTCTAATTTTAGTCTAAAAGGGATTTTAAGGGTTTGAATCCTTGCTTTGTGCATCCTCAGCTTTAATAAATGTTCTGGAATTGTCCATCTCTCCAGGCCTTTCCAATCCTGTGCCTGATTTAAGTCAAGGAAACCTTGATGTGTGTGAGGGACCTTCCAGGACTGGGGAAGGAGCAGCCTCTGTTCCTCCAGGAGCACGTGGATATTCCATGGATTAATTAACAAATTATTGAACAGCAATTATTGAACAGAGAGAATCTACGATTTTTGTTTTACAATGAATAATCCTAATTTTCAGATTGTTTGGAAGTTTATTAAAGATTTTCTTTTTCCTGGTAAAGAGGAAATTCTATCAGCCAGGATTTCTGGAAAGGAGATTTTGTTCTTGATTAAAAATATGTTTTCCCCTGGGTTTCCTGCTTTGGAAAAAAAAGTCCAAGTAGCACCAGCAAAGCTTTGAAATAAATTTATTAATAATTCTGTGATTAATTTGCTGTTGGCTTGGTGGGATCAGACTTTTTTGGGATGCCTTTGGGATGGATGGAACAATGACTGGAGCAACAGAGAGGAATTTCTGCCTGTTTTTATCTAAATGTGCTCTGTCCAATTACTGTGCCCCTGGCTGAAAGTGCTGTGAAAAGTCAACTAAAAGCTTTTCCCTTGCTGCTGGAGCATGTAGGACACTTCACAATTCCCTTTTCCCTGGGGTTTTATTCCATGCTGGCTATCAGGACTTGGGAACAGGTAAATAATGGTGCTGCCAAAGAAAAAAAGATGTGTTCTTGTTGCTTAGCAATTGCTCTCAGCACACTCCAGATCAGCTTTTGATGAGGAGTTGCAGGCTTGGAAATGTTGTTTCCCACCCTATCCGTTATTTTAATCAAATATATTAAAACTTCCAGCACTTCCAGACCCTCAGAGGGTTTGGAAGCGTGGATGGAATCTCACCCAAGTGCACTTAAACTTCTGAAAGTTTCCTTAATTGTCCTTTTTCTTCCAAGTGGTCTCATTTTCCTGCCAGGCACTTTCCTTCAATTATCTTTTCCGCCTCCTCAACAATTCCTTCATATTTCTGATCCCTTTTCTGATGGAGTTGTTGTCTTGGACTGCAGATATCTGTGGGGATGGACAGCTTATTGCAGTCCAGGGTGTCCCTGGGGTGTTCAGGGAACAGGGATTTGCCTGTGGATCATTTTCATTTTGTCAACCTGGCCCTGCACTCCCAGGGTCAGTCCAGGCTTGGGATGAAGAACTGGAAAACAGCCCTGGGAGAAGGATTTGGGGTGCTGGTGGGTGAGACTGGGCTGGATTCTGCCCCACCTGCAGAGCTGCTCCAGCCCTAGGCTCCAACAGCACAGGGATGTGGAGCTGCTGGAGGAATTCCAGAGGAGGCTCCGGAGCTGCTCTAGGGCTGGAGCCAGGCTGGGAGAGCTGGGGGTGCTCACCTGGAGAGGAGAAGGATCCAGGGAGAGCTCAGAGCCCTTGCAGGGCCTAAAGGAGCTCCAGGAGAGCTGGAGAGGGACTGGGNGATGGGATGGGATGGGATGGGATGGGATGGGATGGGATGGGCTTTAAAATCCCTTCCAACCCAAACCATTCCATGATTCCATGAACCTCCCCAGGTGCTTGGATGCCCTGAGTGCTCTCTCTGCCCTCTCTCAGAGGTAACCTCAGCAAACAGAGCAAAATCCCTTTGTGGGAATCCCTGCCAGGATTTTCAGATCCCAGGTTTTCCTGTCTTTCCAGTGTCTGCTTCTCACCTCCCCTTGGCTCATCCTGGAGTAAAGCAGTGCCTCTGGCCAGAATTCCAAGCTGTGAATCCGTGGGGAATATGGAAGTGTTGGCTGCAGGGCCTCATGTGTGTGGAACACCAGGAGCTGGCAGCGTGAGGGTGGGAGCTGGAACACCAGGAGAGCTCTGCTAGAGCCTTTCCCAGGGAATTTTGTCACACAAATGTGGATCCATTGCCACCAGGAGCTGCAAGATGTTGGAAAAAAGGAATCTATTGTGCTCAGGGTCAGCCTACAAAGTGCTCCAAGCAACCTTAGCTTGGAGAAACCTCTGCATTGGGGCTCCCTGGGTGGGTGGCACTTTGTATTCCCACTCCTGGTGCTTTCCCAAGGGAAATTGGGGCTCCCTGGGTGGGTGGCACTTTGTATTCCCACTCCTGGTGCTTTCCCAAGGGAAATTGGGGCTCCCTGGGTGGGTGGCACTTTGTATTCCCACTCTTGGTGCTTTCCCAAGGGAATGGAGCCTTTCCTCCTCCCCGGGGCTCCTCCTCCCTTCTCATCAGCTCCATTTGCTGCCATTTCCCTGCCCATCTCTCCCCAGGACCTTGTGCAGCCTCTGGAGCTGTTCATTACTGATTGATGGAAGTCCAAATGATGGGAAGCACTTCCTTAATGGACACATTGGAGAACAGCTTTAGTGCTCTTCACAGGTGACTTCCCCTGTTCTCCCTGCCCTCTGAAAAGCCTTAGGAAAAGGCAGATGTGTCCTCAAAAACACTCCAATATCCCTTCACAGTTAGAAAGTTCCAGTTTTTATTTCTGTTTGGAATTCCATTTTTTATTTCCATTTGGAATTCCGTTTTTCATTTCCGTTTGGGAATTCAATTTTTTATTTCCGTTTGGAATTCCATTTTTCATTTCCTTTTGGGAATTCCATTTTTTATTCCTGTTAGGAATTCCAGATTTTATTTCTGTTGAGAATTCCAGCTTCAAAACATTTGTGTGGATTTGATTCCCTCTTCAGCTCCCAAACTTCCCTTTAGTCTCTCCCTGCCTGTCGGGAACAGATCCCAGCCTACCACATAATTCCTAAGGCATCCAATATTCCCATTCTGCTGCTGCCTGAGCCTCTCAGGATTCAATCCCACTGCAGTTCCACTGCCCTTAAGTGAGGCTTGGGCAGATATTTTGGTTTATTTTGGTTTTTAATACCTGGGAATGGTGAATAGAGCAGGCTGGGTGGGATGTGTGGGAACTGCTCTGTAGGGAAGTTCTCTCTGAAGAAGCTGGAAGAAGTTTTGCTGGAAGCTGTGGAAGGCACGCTGGTGTTCCTGTCGAGTGTTTTTGGGATATTTGAGGGAAATCCCACTGGAATGGGCAGGGATTTGCTGTGGAACCAATGCCTGCACTGTGCAGTCAGAGCACTTTCCCCACACACTCTCCCTGTCTCCTCCTGCTTTAAAAAGATTTATTATATTTACATTTTTGATCACTTATTTTTGCCTGGTTTAAAAGGTGCTGTGGCCCTCCCTCAGGGATTTCTTGTGCTTTTTACAGTATTTATTGTATTTATTGTATTAATTGTACGCTCAGCTTCTGGTCTCTGACTTCCTTCCCTGAATATTGCTTCACATCCTTGCAAGTGCAGAAGTTGCTTTCATGGTGTTTACGTCCAGAGCTAAAATTCTTGGTGTTTTTTAAATACATAGAATCCTAAATCGATTGGAATGAGCTTCGCAGGGAGCTGCCAGCTCCCCATCCTTTGATTTGGCAGTGGTTCGACCCTTTGGCTCTGCATGCCAGGCCGGTGGAGGATGGATCCTGTGCACGGAGCAGGAATTCTCCTTTGTTCCTTACCTTTGCTTTCGTTCTCTATCAGCCTTTTCCCCACTCTTAGTGCTCTCCCATCCCTCCCATCCCCGGGGGTGTCTCCGGGAGCGATGTGGGGATGTAGGACGGCTTGGTAAAATTCCCTAGGGATGCAGGAGGAGCTCAGCCCTCCCGATAACCCCAAACCAATGAGCGCGGCCTGGGTGGAGCCACCGCGCTTCGGGCAAAACTAATTCTCAATGAAAGCCTCGGCCGAGCCCCGAGCCGAGCGGGCTGCGGGATTCCCGGAGCTCCTTCCCGACATCCCAGCGGTTTTCCCGCTCGGGAATGGTTGGATGCTGGAGCGGAGAGCGATGAATTTTTCATGAGCATCCGCGCGGAGCCACAACAACACCACCACCACCAACACCGGGAGCATATTCCCAGGAAAACCAGGGCTGAGCTCGGCTTTGTGGCGCCGCCGGATCATCCTCCCTGTTTTACCGCTCCGGGGGGGATTTGCCTTCGGAGCGGAGCCCGGGGAAGGAGCGGGGAAGGGCTCGGGGGATGCTCTCCCGTGGGCAGCCCTGAGCGCTCCCGGCTCGCCCAGCGCCGCGGCGATGACTGCCAGGGAGCCTTCCCGGGAACTCACCGCTCCCGAGGCCGAGCTTTACATCAGGACTTTCAAAGAGCAAATGCACCTGGAGCTGGAGCTGCCCAAGCTGCCCGGGAACAGACCCACGTCGCCAAAGATTTCTCCTCGCAGCTCGCCCAGGAACTCTCCCTGCTTTTTCAGAAAGTTGCTGGTGAATAAAAGCATCCGCCAGCGCCGGCGCTTCACGGTGGCACACACATGGTAAGCTCCGCCGGGTTTAACTGGGTTTAAACCGGGTTTAAACCGGGTTTAACCCCAGCGTGGCTGTGGTTTGAACTGGGGAGAACGAGCCGCGGGTCGCCCACGGGTTCTGGTGGCAGTGAACAGAGCAGAGAGGCAACCGGGGATGTTTAATGCAGGGCCTGACCGCTGTTCTCCGGGAGAAATCCGGCCCTGGATTCCTGAGAGAGGGAGAAATGCAGCCCTTTATTCCCTGAGAAATCCAGCCCTTTATTCCCTGGGAGCCGGAGAAATCCAGCCCTTTATTCCTGGGAACAAAGGCAGCAGCGGGCAACTTTCCCAGGCGCGGTGTGGCTGTGTGTGAGAGCTCGGGAATTCCTTTCAGAGCCCAGGAATTAATCTCAGGACCTGGGAATTTCTTTCAGAGCCCAGGAATTAATTTCAGGACCTGGGAATTCATTTCAGAGCCCATCGGTTCATTGCAGAACCGATGAAATCATTTCAGAACTCATGAATTCATCTCAAAGCCCATCCATTCATCTTGGAATGCATTTCAGGACCCATGAATTCATGTCAGAGCCCATGAATTCATTTCAGGACCCAGGAATTCATTTCAGAGCCCAAGAATTCATTTCAGGACCCATGAATTCATTTCAGAGCTCATCAATTCATTTCAGAGCCCAAGAATTCATTTCAGGACCCATGAATTCATTTCAGGACTCATTTCTGAGCCCATGAATTCATCTCAGAACACATTTCAGAGCCCATCAATGCATTTCAGAACCTGTGAATTCATCTCAGAGCCCAGGAATTCATCTCAGGACCCGTGAATTCATCTCAGAACACATTTCAGAGCCCATCAATGCATTTCAGAGCTCAGGGATTCATTTCAGAGCCCAGGAATTCATCTCAGAGCCTTCAGGACACGCTTTTTCCATCCCTCTCTCAGTAGCAGGCGATTTGAGCAGGGCACTCTCGGAGTTAAATCCTGGTAAAGGCTTTGAGACAGTTTCTGCTGGCTCCAAATCTCCCTCCTTTCTGCCTTTTTTTCTAAGGGAATCCTGCCTGAGAGTCTTCTTTTCCCTCCCCACAAATATCTATCCCCAAATAGTCAATTTGGGTGCCATTACAGCTGACTGGGGCTGCCTCTGAGGGTCACTTATCCTGCTTAAACCATAAGCAGCCATCAAAAGATAAACTGCAGGAAAATCCGTGAGGATCTCAGAGGTTCATTTCCTAAATTTCCTCGGGATGTGCCTTGCACGATCCACCTCTTAAATCCCAGAAGTCTCCTTAAATATGCACCAGCTGAGTGTGGGAATTGAACCAGAAAACTTGGAGTAATGTGAATTTTTTTAACCCTTCCTTACACAACCATATATCCATTACTTTCCCATTCCTTTAGAATTCTGGAATCAGAATTCCTGCTCTTTTTTTAAATTTCTTTTATTTAAATCCAAGCAGCAATAACAACCTGAAGCTGTAGCAGCTCCAGAGTGTTTTAATTGTAGGAGTCACTGGTGTTTAGGGTTATTCACATTAATTCCCTGGAACATCTGTCATGGAGCTCCTCTGATCCCAGCAGTCGCTCCAGAGAAATGAGGGAGAGATGGGAATTAGGGGAGCAGGATGTGAGCAGGCTCAGCCCTGACCATCTGTATTGTTTGGTGGAAAAACAATTCACGTATTTCATCTGGAGATGGAACTTGGGTCAACTTGTGAAGGAGGTGAGATCCTGCTAAATGTTAAAAATGGGAAGGTTTTTGACTCAGTGTTTGGAAGTTTTTAATATCAGGTGATTCAGAACTGTTTTAAGCTTAGATAAGAAAGAAAATATTGTAGAAATGGAGAAAAATCACCATTTAAAAGGTTCTGAGGATGTCTGAGTGTGAGCACACCCTCAGCACAGAGCACACACCGAGCCCAGCTCCCTTCCCACCTGAAATTCAATATTTCCCTGTGCTCCAGCATTTCCTTGGAGTGTCTGGAGGGTGTTCCCTGTGGGCAGTGGGGTCCAGCCGAGCCCCCTGGAATTGTGAGGAGCTGTGGGGTTGGGATGTGGGCACGGAGCAGCCTCACCTGTGTGCCAAATGCCACTTGGGTAAGGTGCCCTTTGGTGGGAGCTGGGAGCAAAGGAATTGCCTCGGGAATGGATGGGCAGCAAACACCAAGCACACAGCAGGGAATGAATTTCATGGAATCCATGCTGGATTTCATGGAATCTGTAACTTTTACAGCCTCCTGACAGGGAACTTGCACACTTTGGGGTGGTAAATGAGTGTTTTTCACCACGTCGATGTCGTTGTTTGAGGAATCTTCTGCTCCTTTTCCTTATTTTCAGTTTGCTGCCTCCCCTCATTCCTCTCTGCCTTTTAAAGAATTGCCTTTCCCAGGCGTTTTCCTGCTTTTATGACTGAGTCCATGGCAGTTTCCTTCTCCTGCTGGTGCTGATGGAATCTGTGCCACCACAGGCTGCTCCCATATCCAGTCAGCAGATCTTTCCCAGACAAGAATCGGAAAGCAAATGTTGAGGAGGTTTTTTTTTAAGAATAAGGCTGTGATCCAAGTGTTTCCATGATCCAAATGGTTCTTTTCCTCAGGGAGAGGCAGTTCCCACTGGCCACGATCCACATGTCACCACAGTGACCTCTGAACCTGTGTCAGTCCCGTCCCTGCCTGCTCCAAACCCCAGATCTCATCTCCAAATGCCTCATTCCCAAAAAAGAACAGCACAAAACCTCTGTAGCATTTGGGATTTTCCTCCACCAGGCTCATTCCTGTCTTGCTCTGTCAGTTTTGCCTCAGAGCTCCTGGAATTCCATGTGCTCCTTCTTCCTTTGATAATTCCCCTCATATCCCTCGGGGATTTTGAGGGGATTTTATGGGGAAAAGGGCAGGCAGAAGCCATGGAAATTTTGGGCATGGAGAGTTTCCTTTGGAGTGACTGGAGAGGGAACAGCATCTCCCAAAGATGATCCTCAGCTCTTTCTCCTGCCAGCCAAATCCCAGCACGTTCCCATTCCACATCCCACAATCTGCTCTCCCTCTCCCCATCCGTATCTTGAGGATTCCAAAGGAATAGTTTAAAAAATATCTTTTCTTTTTACACCTCTTCCATCTTATTTTTGCCAAGCAAGAGCTTTAACTCGTCCATTTTACACCTGTAGCAGTGCCTTGGCAGATCCCAAAATTCAGCATTTTCCGAGTGCAGTTTATAGTATAGATTCCTTTGTTTTGCCAGATTTATCCTCTAAATTATAAATAATTCCTCAAGGCCAGGTTGGACAAGCTTGGAGCACCCTGGGGTAGTGTGAGGTGTCCCCACCCTTGGGAATGGGATGAGCTTTAAGGTCCCTTTGAACCCAAACCATCCTGGGAATATTAATCCAAGCTAAATAATTTATTTAGGTTTTAATTTACAGTCAGGCTCTGCTGAGCTTTTAAAGAAGGGATTTCTATAATATGGTGTTGATTGTCTTTTCTTAATTAAGACTTTGTTGGGTTTTTTTCCCAAATTAATTGACATTTAGCTTCACTAATTTAATAATTACCTGTTACCTCGTTGATGAAGAAAACACAGGACAGAACAGAAATGAAATATTAAGACATTTTCCTCTGCTTTTCCTCTTGGTTATCCCTCAGTAAAACACAGCCAGGAATTCACTTCTTAAAATCTAATGTCAACCATCAATAATTTTATTTTATATCCATTAAAAAAAAAAAACAAACTCTCTCTGTTTTCATGGCACAACAATCTCCCATGGTGGAATCCAGGGAGTTAAATAAAATAGCACAATCCAGTTGAGATTTTTCCAAGCCTGGTGAGTAACAAGAGAGCTCTTGAATCCCTGGAAGCTGCAAAATGTGATGGAGGCGATGGAAATGATGAAATGATCGTGTTGGGGTTTCTTTTATATGGAAGCAAATGGAATGGTGCTTCAGAAAAGTGGAGTTTTGGAGAGAGAGTGCTTGGAATTGCTGAGGAGAACGGGAATTGAGAAGATCCATGAGTTTCTTTGGTGGTTTGGGGGTGGTGGAGGAGCTCAGGTGCTCCTGGTGAGTCCATGGAACTGTTGAGATCCATGAGTTTCTTTGGTAGTTTGGTGGTGATGGAGGAGCTCAGGTGCTCCTGGTGGCTCCCTGGACTTGATGAGATCCATGAATTTCTCTGGTGGTTTGGTGATGGTGGAGGAGCTCAGGTGCTCCTGGTGGCTCCCTGGACTTGATGAGATCCATGAATTTCTCTGGTGGTTTGGTGATGGTGGAGGAGCTCAGGTGTGGCTGGTGGGTCCCTGGAATTGATGAGATCCATGAATTTTTCCCGTGGTTTGGTGGTGGTGGAGGAGCTTAGGTGCTCCTGGTGTGTCCATGGAGTTGATGAGATCCGTGAGTTTCTCTGGTGGTTTGGGGGTGATGGAGGAGCTCAGGTGCTCCTGATGGCTCCCTGGACTTGATGAGATCCATGAGTTTCTCTGGTGGCTTTGTCATAGTGCAGGAGCTCAGGTGTGGCTGGTGGCTCCCAGTGCCACCCCTTGCCTGTCCCTCTCTGCTGGGGTCACCCTGCCCAGTGCTGCCATTCCAGGATCCCAAATCCGAGCTCTCCTGGCCACCTTCTCCCAGGAATTGGCCTGGAGGAGCTGATTCCCACTTTTACACAAGCCCAGTGTCTCTCACTAGCTCTGGGTGCTGCCAATCTCTGAGGTCTTTTCCAGCCTCGGCGATTCCAGGATTTTTCAGGACGTGCTGTTGGAGCTCATTCACTGCACTCTGTATTTAGCAGGATGCATTCCCTGGTGTTGGAAACACCCTTGGCTGTGCTTTGATGAGCTGCTCTGCTTGTGTTTCTCACCCTCTCTTGATGTGATTCCGAGCTTCTTTTCCCAGTTTGAAAAAAAACCAGGATGATTCTCGTGCTTCCTGCAGTTTCTCTTCCACGGTGGGGCTGGGATTGGACACATTGTGTTGCTCAGTTCTCCACTGAAATTCCAGGAGAAACAAGCTGAAGGGAGTAGGGAAGAGGATGGGGGGAAAAGCAGAAGGTTCCTCACTTTTCCTCAGCTGAGTATGTTCTCCCATCTGTCTCCATCTCCAAGGAGAATTCCTCAGCACTTGGAGGAGGGATTGCAAAGGACACGGAGGTGAGGAGGAGACAGAAACAAGCCCACACAGCAAACACAGAACCAGCTGTGCCATCCCTACATCTGCTCTCTCCAGGGAAATTGGCTCCCAGCCCTGCCTAAACCCATGGAAAACAGAAAGGAGCAACTTCCTTCATCCCTCAGCCCCATATGTGGGAAAAGATGGCGTTAAAAGAGTGCCCAGCTGTTGGAAATTCCAGCAAATACAGCAGATCCTTGTGGTATTGATCACTGAAGTTCGATGGATTCAGCCATTCCCTGGGAAGTGGAGAGAGGAAGGGAGGAGATTCCTTCTCAAAGAAATGATTTCTTGAGGTTTTAATACTTTGGAATAATTTAATACCTTTGAATAAGGTTTAATACCTTTGAACAAGTTTTTAAATGTTTGCAGTGTCCTGATCTCTGAGGAATAAACATTCCCAGAGGATCTGTGGTGGCTGAGGCCAGCCTGGAGAATCCCTGACCTCCAACCCTCACGTGTGGGCTTAACTGAAACGAAATTTCCTGCAGCAAAAGGGTTTCTCCAGGAGGTTTCCCTGTTGGATTTGGCTCTGTGGGAAGTGTTGCTGTGTGGAACTTCCCTTGTGGCAGCATCCCCGCGTTTGAGCTGTGTGTTTTTGGGATGTAGTCTTGGCTTCTCCCGGGCTCCTCTTGGTTGCCAGGACAGACTGTGGCAGACACTTTGCTGATTTATCATAATTTATGCACTCTGGGTTGGCTTTGCTGCAGATCTCCACATTCCCTGATCCTGTTTTGTGGTTTTTTAGTCTTTTTCTAGTTTTTTTGCTTCTGAATAATCTCAGAGTTTTCCTTGTGTTGTCTGGCGTCACCTCATGGGTTCCACAGGGATCAGGGGATCTTGGAGACATAAAACCAGGATGGTTTGGGATGGAAGGGACCTTAAAAATCCTCCCATCCCACCCCCTGCCGTGGCAGGGACTCCTTCCACCATCCCAGGATGCTCCAGGCCCTGTCTCTACCAATGCCCTGGGCAGCCTTTTCCGATGGATCAGAGCCCTTTCCATGAAAAAATTACCCTGATATCCAACCTAAACCTCCACTGGTGCCACTGGGAGCTGTTCCCTCTCCTCCTGTCCCTGTTCCCNCGTCACCTCATGGGTTCCACAGGGATCAGGGGATCTTGGAGACATAAAACCAGGATGGTTTGGGATGGAAGGGACCTTAAAAATCCTCCCATCCCAGGATGCTCCAGGCCCTTATTTATTCCTAAAACGTTTTGTGCTGCAGCTCTNTTCCACCATCCCAGGATGCTCCAGGCCCTGTCTCTACCAATGCCCTGGGCAGCCTTTTCCGATGGATCAGAGCCCTTTCCATGAAAAAATTACCCTGATATCCAACCTAAACCTCCACTGGTGCCACTGGGAGCTGTTCCCTCTCCTCCTGTCCCTGTTCCCTCTGGCTGTCCCCTCCTGTCAGGGAGTTGTGCAGAGCCACAAGGTCCCCCCTGAGCCTCCTTTTCTCCTCCTTTCTTTTCCTAGGATTTTCCATTTATTCCTAAAACATTTTCTGTTGCAGCTCAGGTTCCAAAAGCTTTAATAAACTCTGCAGGTAAAAAAACTGCAGAGTGATGGACAACTTCATTAGGTGAGAGTTTCCTTCCCTAACAATAACGGGAAATTAGCTTTTCCATGTTATTGGATTCCTTATTCCTGAGCTAATTGGAGAAGCTGAGCCTGGTGCATTTTGGAGCTCATTCCACAAAAATGAGGTTTAAGGGAACTCAGCAACATTCGAAGGCATCCAGGCCTTGTAGGTTCAGGGATGTTTTCAGATCTCTGTGCCTTAAAAAAAGGTTAGGATGTCAAATTATGTGTTATTGGTTGGAGGTGGTGATGCACCAAGCCTTGGGAACATGGACAAGGCTCCCTGGGACAGGTTGGAATTCTGGGGGGTCTGCAGGGCTGGGAGTTGGACTGGATGATCCTCGTGGGTCCCTTCCTGCTCAGGATATCCTAGGATTTTATCCTGCTTGGATAAATAATTCTCTTGCTTATCCAGGGTTTTTTTTACTCTGTATTTTTTCGGAGGAAGGTGGAAAAAGAGTGGAAAACTTTCAAATACGAAATGTGGAATTTCAGGAAGGAACACAGGACGAGGAAAGACAGAAAGAGACAAGGGCAAGTAAATCCAGAGCCTGTTCATACATCCTGAAACTTTGGGAAAATCAGCAAAATTCACTCACAGCACAAGAAACTCGTGTTCCTCATCTCTTATCTCCCAAAGCTGGCATTTTATCCTGGAATTGCTGGTGGATATTGGAGTGCTGGACACATCTGAGTATTTCCGTGGTGGCTGACTGAAGGAGGAAAGTTTTGAAAGCAAATGGTAATTATAGAACTGGGATGGCTATAAATTAATGATGGCAAGAGCTGAGCATCTGCAAAGCTTTCTCGTGTCCTTAGGGAATGTGTCCTTTTAAATGAGGATTGTCAGACTGGCTCCTCTTAACGAACTCTTCTGTGGAGCTGCTGGAGGTCAGGGCTGGGACAGGAGGACAAATGGCCTTGGTCTCATTTTCCCTATGGATTCAGCTGCTGCTGGGCTTTGTGTTCCCCTTTTCCAGGAGTTTCCCGTTGGGTTAAACCCCTGGATCCATTTGTAACCACGCTCATGGAGAGGTCACAGTGTGCTCATAAATGATGGCTTTGGGTTTGATATCGTTTGATATCAATTTCATCTGGAGCCTCCTTCGGCTCCACAGGAGATGGATAAAAGCAGCAAATGGATTTCTGAGGCAGAGCCAGGGATGGCATTTATGGATTTGGTTCTCCTCTCAAAGACAGCTGGGAAGAAGGGAGGAATTATGTCCTCACCACAAAAAAATCCCCCAAAAAACCTCAGACATCTTACACTCCGTTGTTGTGTTAGTGATATTGGGCAGACAGAGATCCATAAATGTTGAGAGGAATCCTTGAGGAGCAATCCTGCTGTCTCAGGAGATGTCTCAGCCATCCTGTTGGTGTTGAGATCCCAGCGATCCCTGTGGGATAATGGCAAAGAAGGAATGGGAGGGAGGAGGTGGGACAGGAGGGAGGAGGTGGGACAGGAGGGAGGAGTTGGGACAGGAGGATGAGGTGGGACAGGAGGGAGGAGTTGGGACAGGAGGATGAGGTGGGACAGGAGGATGGAGGTGGGACAGGAGGGAGGAGTTGGGACAGGAGGGAGGAGGTGGGACAGGAGGGAGGAGGTGGGACAGGAGGATGGAGGTGGGACAGGAGGATGGAGGTGGGACAGGAGAGTGGAGGTGGGACANGGACAGGAGAGAGGAGGTGGGACAGGAGGGAGGAGGTGGGACAGGAGAGAGGAGGTGGGACAGGAGGGAGGAGGTGGGACAGGAGAGAGGAGGTGGGACAGGAGGGAGGAGGTGGGACAGGAGAGAGGAGGTGGGACAGGAGGGAGGAGGTGGGACAGGAGAGAGGAGGTGGGACAGGAGGGAGGAGGTGGGACAGGAGAGAGGAGGTGGGACAGGAGGGAGGAGGTGGGACAGGAGAGAGGAGGTGGGACAGGAGGGAGGAGGTGGGACAGGAGAGAGGAGGTGGGACAGGAGGGAGGAGGTGGGACAGGAGAGAGGAGGTGGGACAGGAGGGAGGAGGTGGGACAGGAGAGAGGAGGTGGGACAGGAGGGAGGAGGTGGGACAGGAGAGAGGAGGTGGGACAGGAGGGAGGAGGTGGGACAGGAGAGAGGAGGTGGGACAGGAGGGAGGAGGTGGGACAGGAGAGAGGAGGTGGGACAGGAGGGAGGAGGTGGGACAGGAGAGAGGAGGTGGGACAGGAGGGAGGAGGTGGGACAGGAGAGAGGAGGTGGGACAGGAGGGAGGAGGTGGGACAGGAGAGAGGAGGTGGGACAGGAGGGAGGAGGTGGGACAGGAGAGAGGAGGTGGGACAGGAGGGAGGAGGTGGGACAGGAGAGAGGAGGTGGGACAGGAGGGAGGAGGTGGGACAGGAGAGAGGAGGTGGGACAGGAGGGAGGAGGTGGGACAGGAGAGAGGAGGTGGGACAGGAGGATGGAGGTGGGACAGGAGGGAGGAGGTGGGACAGGAGAGTGGAGGTGGGACAGGAGGGTGGAGGTGCCACTGGAAGATGCACATGGAAGGAGAATTGGGGTGATGAGCAGCCCCCACTCTGTCCAAACCTGACCTGGCAGGGCTTCCCTAGAGTACAACGTCTTGGCAAGCTCCAATCTGGGATCCAGACTCAGCTGCTGCCATTTTTTTCCAGCTTTTTCTTCCCTATAAACATCAAATTCTCTTCTCCCACTCTGCTTCTGACAGCACCTTCCCAAGCCACCCAGACCTGAGGCTTTGCTGTGGTTTTTCAAGCAGAGGTTGATGGAAATCTGCTCAAGCTGCCTCCAGAAGGAAGGAGGAAGATGCTGAAATGTCAGCCTTTGCTATTTTTACAGCTTTTCCCGGGAAGCAGCTCCGGTTTTGCCGTCTGGATCCTCCAGAGCCGATTGTCCCCATTTGTCTTGGCCTTGTCAGTTGTTGTTTTACAGGGAAAAAGCTGCTCTAGCAACTTGTAAATGCCTTCAGCTGGTCAGCCCGAGGTGAAGGAATGGGAATAATCCTCAGCCGTGCTTGGAATGCGTTGGGAGGTTTGGGGAATTGCCTTGAAGCTTTGGATTGGGATTTCATGGATTTGAATTCTGTAAATTACAGACTCTTGGAATGGTTTGGGTTGGGAGTTGAGCTTAAAGCTCGTTCCATGGGCAGGGACACCTTCCACTATCCCAGGCTGTCCATCCAACCTATCCTTCAACAATTCCATGGGGAATTCCTTGACGAGAACGAGCAGATCTCCAAGGAAGGTTGAGTTAAAAATGTCAGAGCTCTGTGGGATGGAAATCTCTCCTGAGGAGCTGTTTTGTGGTGTTTATTTGCATTGTTGGGAATTCACATGTTCCCACTACCAGCCTTTGACAGGACCCTCCCTGCCTTGGGAGGGAACTTGCTCAGAATCACCCCCAGCTGGGCTTGAGAAGCAGGTTTGGCTTTAGAGCTGGGCTCAAATGAGCTCAAATTCATGAAAAGGACTTAAATTGGTGTTAATCACAAAGCAAAACTTGAAAAACGCCGTGAATTAAACTCATGGATCCATTGTGGAATAATAGATGGGAAAGTGAGGAATTCTCCCTGACATTGCATTGTCAGGGAATTCCTGTTGGTCCTGGCCGGGATCACTCACTGCCCATCACATCATTCACACTCAAACACCTTTCACACCCCAATTTCAGACCAGGTTCTTTACTCATTTTGCTGTTAATTAACTTATTTTCGCTTATTATTTAAATCTCAAAAACCTGATTAAATGGAAAGCCAGGATTTGCTTCAGTGCTGGAGGGTGGGAGAGGAACATCAATGGTGGAACTTGGTCTTGGAGGTCTTTTCCAGCATTTCTGCTTCTGGGGTTTTAAGGAGCAGGAAATAATTGAGCACAATAATTAGAGCTGCTGTATTAACGGTGTAAATAATGAGAGTGGAAGCAAGCTCAGAAATATTTGGTGTTTTAAATACTTATTTAGAGTTTTGTGTATGGCAATGTGAGGGAAATATTCACAGACCTCAAAGAGATGGAATTTGGGAGTTAAAATTTACAAAAGCAGTGACTGGGTGGTCAAAACCAGTATCAGCTGGGTCCCCAACTGGGGGCAACTGGAGAGGTCAAGCTGGAGAGGTCAAGCTGGAGATTCAAGTCTTGGACATTTCATTGTCTCTGGGTTGGGTTTTGTATTTATTTACTGCTTCCCACTGGAATTTAGGGTTAAAAATTCTCATTTTCAAGTTGTTCAGGATAAATTGCTCTCCTAAGCCACAACTTGGCTTATTTCTGATTTCTCTTAATGAAGGCGAAGAGAAAGAAATTGGAGTTATTTCAAGGCTCAAAGAAAACCTTGCAACCCACGTTGGTTGATGGAGGTGTCCCGCGGTGGGGAGCAATTCCTTGGGGAAGCAGCAATTTGGGAATGAGTGGCAGCAGCCATTGGCACATCCCAGTGCCCTCCCTGGGAAGGGAACGGTCCTGGGGAGGAGCAGTGACACAAACCGGGGAGGAGCAGTGACACAAACCGGAGCAGTGACACAAACCGGGGAGGAGCAGTGACACAAACCGGGAATGGCATTGCCTGGGGCCCGGCAGCCTCTGTCGGGTGGATTTGATTTTGCAAAGATAACAAGCTGAGCTCCTTTTCTGCTTTCACTTCCATTCATGGCTCAAGGAAAGGGAAGAGAAGAAAGCAGAAACAGATTATTAAATGTGCCTTTTAGCCCGGCAGCACTCCAGGCAAAAGTAGGGATGCCTCAAGGAATCTTTAGGGAAAAAAAAGAAAAAAAAGTGGTGTTTAGAGGGAAAGAAGGAATATTTAATGTGGTTTTGTTTAGTGGAAAACGACTGGGGGTTTGGGGAGAGCATTTGGCTAAATAGCTAATGAATAATTCAGGGTCACTAATTTAGGAACTCTGTCACAGGGATGAAAATCCGGCGGTTTTGGCTGTAAACAAAGGGAATAAACACCCAGCATTTAACTAAACAACAAATTCAGGGCTCGAAGCCTGTGGACCTTTGAAGGGCACCAGCTCTTGGCTGAGAGAGGCACGATTTAATTAGCATGGATTTTTTTTTTATTAGTCAATATTAAAATCTCTCCTCAGAAGCTGTAATTCCATAATATGATATTCCTAAAGCATTGGGATTTATGGGGAGAGCATGGATGATCTGAGCACGCAGAGGACTTCAGGAGCTCCATCTTTATCCCATAATTCCACAGATATTTGTTGAACCAAATATCCGAGGCATTTTTGATGCTGTCTCTCTGCCAGGCCTGATATGGAGCTGGAAAACAAAGGGGAGGATGTTCCCTGGTGAGCTCGAAGCCTTAATTAACACGAGTTAACAAATACAATTACCACAGAGAAAGGTTAAAAAGAGATAGGAGAGATAAAAGCGAATCTCCGAGAGGGACTGGAATTAAAGCAGGGATATCAATGTTCAATCCTGGGAAGAGCTCACACGGATCCAGATGCTTTTCCCAGCTCCAAGTGCCCCATTTTCATCATCCTGGATCTCTTGATGTGCAGTTGCAGGAATTGAAATGCTGCATTTCAAAGGCAAAGGGAGAATTCCTGAGACTTCAAGAAGAGAGGATTGTAACATATGTCACCTTTCCAGGCAGACACAGTTCTGAGGCATTTGGGGTTTACAGGAATGCAGAAATCTCTGAGAAATGTTTGTTGTACTTGAAAATAACCCTTTAGTTCCCATTCCAGTGTGATCCCGGTGCAGGGAATAATCTGATGTTCCCATTGACAAATAACCTTTTAGTTCCCATTCTGGTGTGATCCCAGGGTAGGGAATAATCTCATATTCCCATTGACAAATAACCCTTTATTTCCATTTCCAGTGTGATCCCAGGGTAGGGAATAATCTCATATTCCCATTGACAAATAACCCTTTATTTCCCATTCTGGTGTGATCCCAGGGCAGGGAATAATCTGATGTTCCCACTGACAAATAACCCTTTATTTCCCACTCCAGTGTGATCCCAGTGCAGAATTTCCTGATGGATCCATTATCTGATGTTCCCATTGACAAATAATCCTTTATTTCCCTTTCCATTGTGATCCCAGAGCAGGGAATAATCTGATATTCCCATTGACAAATAATCCTTTATTTCCCATTCTGGTGTGATCCCAGGGTAGGGAATTTCCTGATGGTTCTGTTATCTGATATTCCCATTGACAAATAACTCCCTTATTTCCCACTCCAGTGTGATCCCAGTGCAGGGAATTTCCTGCTATTCCCATTTGCCATCCCCTTGGATTGAGAATCCTGTAGTTTGTAAGAGGTGAGTGGGTGTTCCCAAAAGGAGACCCGCTCCCAAAACCCCAGATAATTTTACCTGAGACAGAAAAATAGCAGAGATCAGTCAGAGTTTCAGAGCTGTCCCTTCTGTGGCCTTTTTTTGGGACAGACTTTCCTCCAAATCCCCTTTTTCCTTGATTTTTGCTGCTCCCCTGGTGGGTTTGGGCAATCATTTTATTGATCTGCTTATTTAGAAGAGGCAGCAGGGATGTGTTGGGTTTTTTTTTTCCCTATGCTCTTCCCTAGGGCTTTCCTGTGGATGTGGGAGCTGGGCTGGGAGGATTTTGTGGTGCTCTCAAATCGATCTGTGCAGCTCCCAGTGAAACCATGGGAGAACTGAGAATTCCTGCCTCCAGCACGATGTTAAACAGGCCAAATAAATCCCAAACAAAAGCACCACCAACCACACAGCTTCATTTGACTTCCTTAATGTTCAATTAATTGTTGACGGAGATTCTTTGGGGAGATTGGGTTGGGATTTTAAATGGAGCTTCTGTGAGTTTATTTTGCATGCAGGGAAGATCCTGCCCAATTTGGAAAAGGTCACCACCGTTAATCATTTCAGGAAGGCAAGAAAATATTCTTGTAATGACTCAGCTGCAAGGAATAACCAAGATTAAAAGCTTCTTAGTGCTTAATAAGTGGGATCTTGATTAATTCATGTTTTGGTGACAAAGCTTCGATTATTAAGCTGAAAGATAGAATTTTTTTGGGGGGGATTATTTGGTTTTAGGGTTTTTGGCTCGCTGCCACAATTAAAAAATTGGAGTTTGATGAGTGCACACCAGAAGGAATAACAGGGACCTGATGCAGCCGTTCCTGCTCTGGAATTGTCAGTACAAAAAGGTGTTTTCTGGCATGGAAAAATTGTCCCAGGGCTCATAGGAACAGGGTCCTGTTTTCATTCTCAGGCTGCTTTGTTTGTCAGCATTTTCAGTCATCCTTTCAGCACCCCAAAGGGATTTTTTTGAAAATGATCCATCAGATTTCCACACCGCCTGGAATTCCTGTTAAATAGGATGCGTGGATATAATCCAGACAGAGAATTGACCATCTTTGAAGGAACTCAGTGTTACTTGTTCTTGTTTTCCTTCCCCTCATCCCAAATCTGTGATTCCTGGCTGGATACTGAAGGGCTTATCATAATAATACTCATTTATTGTATTTTGTAATATCTAGCCTGTGTTTAAATGTATTTTTAATACACCAAATTATCAGGACTATTCATATTTAGTAAATACTGCAGTCTAGAAGGCTTTTTAATAATCCACAATAAATTCTGCATTTCATTCCATTATTCCTGGTAATACTTTCATCTTTTACCACTCTAATATGATTTTTTTTTCTTCTTTTGTATTAATACCTGTAAACAAATGTTGACAATCAGCATAACTATTTTAGCTAAAAGAGTTTTCTTATCTAAATCCTTCTATATTCTAATCCCATGAGCTTTTGATGCTGTTTTTTAATTTCCTTTCAAAGCCATCTGGTTTCTCCCACACATTTCAGGTGTGAGCACTGAGTTGCCATGCCTGGAGTATCCCTATTGTGCTAATTTTTCCTGATAAACAAGGGAATTTTGAATGCTTCAGACACATGATCCGAAGAATCCAATTTCAGCCGAGTGTCCTGCTGCTCTTGCATCTCTCTAATGCATTTTCCTGCGGACAATTTGTTTAGCTGAGGATTTAATCAGCTGTAACATCTATTTTTGGTCCTGCTTTTACCAGGCCGGGCCTCGTAGGGAGTGGATGAATTTGCACTCAAGCTGAGGTGAAAAATGTCACATTTCTAATCTCCCATTTCATTTTTAGAATTAGGGGGTGCATCTTCATATTTTTCAATATTTTTAAGGCCCTGCCTCGAGATTTTAAAGCGTTTTCCCTCGCTGGCACTGCTCTAATCCTTGGCTGAACTGCTTTTGATCGCTGTGACATGTGTGGACCTCCCGCTGCCATCCTTGGATTTACGTTCCCAGCACAAGATTAATCTCCAGGCCATCGACTTGGAGTCTCCTGAGGACAGAGCAGGAGGAATTTTCTGTGCTGGATCTTTCTGAGTTCCAGAGGCTTCAGCAGCGTCCAGGCAGGGGTTGTTGTGCCTCTTCAGCATCCCTTTGGAGTGCCAGCGGGCACGGCCAGGGCTGGGAATGTCCTGGTGTTCCAGGGCAGTGTTGGCACTGCTCTGCACTGCCAGGGGACAGCAGCAGGGCTGGGAATGTCCTGGTGTTGGCACTGCCCTGCACTGCCAATGGGCACAGCCAGGGCTGGGAATGTCCTGGTGTTCCAGGGGAGTGTTGGCACTGCTCTGCACTGCCAGTGGGCACAGCCAGGGCTGGAAATGTCCTGGTGTTCCAGGGCAGTGTTGGCACTGCCCGACCAGGGCTGGGAATGTCCCAGTGTTCCAGGGAAGTGATGGCACTGCCCTGCACTGCCCGTGGGCACAACCAGGGCTGGGAATGTCCTGGTGTTCCAGGGCAGTGTTGGCACTGCCTGGCCAGGGCTGGGAATGTCCTGGTGTCCCAGGGGAGTGTTGGCACTGCCCTGCACTGCCAGGGACAGCAGCAGGACTGGGAGTGGCTCTTGGCTCCCGTGGGATCTCATCCCACAGCCCAAGGCATCAGCAGGGAGCTGGGTCACCCCTCAGGTCCAGGCTGGGATATTTGGGTGGATAATTCGGAGTAAGATCGGTGGTGGCTCTGGATGTGGGGGAGGAGCAGCTCCGGAGGAGTTTGTGTCCGGAGGGAGAGGAGATGGAGATGGAGATGGAGATGGAGATGGAGATGATGGAGATGGAGATGGAGAGGGAGAGGGAGGCTGGTGGCAGAGGGAAGGAGCCACTCGTTAGAGTGATTTCAGATAAAGGGAACGATTTTTAACTGCCCCAGGGCAGGGCTGGCTGGGATTTTGGGAAGGAATTCCTGCCTGTGAGGGTGGGGAGGCCCTGGCACAGGGCTGGAGGGACAGGACACAGGGAATGGCTTTAAACTGGAAATGGGGAGATTTAGATGGGAAATCAGGAAGGAATTGCTCCCTGTGAGGGTGGGCAGGCCCTGGCACAGGGTGCCCAGAGCAGCTGTGGCTGCCCCTGGATCCCTGGCAGTGCTCAAGGCCAGGTTGGAAATTGGGGCTTGGGCATCCTGGGACAGTGGGAGGTGTCCCTGCCCATGGCATGGGGTGGCACTGAATGGGATTTAAGGTCCCTCCCGGCCCAACCCATGGTACCCTCTCAGCTCAGGGGTGCTGTACCAGCCTGTCCCTGTGCAGAGCTTGGCATGGGAATCATTCAATCACAGACACATGGAATGCTTTGGGTGGGAAGGGAACTGAAGGTTTCACTGCAGTCTCCAAGGGATGATCCCAAAGTGTGAACCAGTGAGAAGAGATTAAATTCCCTTTTTTAATTTTATTTTTCAAAGCTGCACTTATCCCAGGTTCTGTTTGTTGGGGGTTTTTTTGGGTTTTCTTTTCCTGGCAAACCAATATTCCAGGGCACCACGCTGTGTTTGAAGCAGTAGCAGACCCAATCCAGTAATTACCTCAAAAAATGTTTAGGTTCATCTCCTGCCTTTAATTGGGTTTTGGTGCCTTAATAAGCTCCCTGTGGATAATTCTGTGGAAAAGTGCAGTGTGATCACTTTATTTCTTCATTCTCCAAATGTCTTTGGAGGGAACCACTGTGGTCAAACCTGTGATCCCTGACAGTGTTTTTGGATTTCAGGGAGCTGAATTTTATGAGTTTGGGAAAGCAATTTCCAGTTTAGTTCAATTAACACCTTAACTTTTAACGGCTGAAAATATCCATGGAGTGTCCTGATGGAAAAAAAAAAGAAATTGTGAAAATTGTCCCAGTTTTGTTGTTGAGATAAGAACTGGAAATTTGACCACTCCAAAATTTGGGTTGTTGTGTGCTTGTGGGCAGTCGATCTCTGATCAAAATGAGGCTGAAACCCAGGAATTCCCAACAGAAATCCCAAATCTTTGTTCTGCTTCCAACCCCAGTTGGCCAAGGGTTCTTTTAATTCCCCGTGGGTGAGCTTTGAGCTCAGCACAGCATGAGGGGAACCTGCAGGTTCCACAAAATGTTCATTTGAAGTTCTTTTCTTAGGGATGTTCACAGTCATCCCATTAATTCTTTTTGGGATTTTAGTCGTTTTTCCCTAATGGAATTATTAATATTGCAGATGGAAATCATTTGTGGGACTTTAGTGAGTAGCATAGTCAGGATTTATGGGTGCTGAGTGTGTCTGGTTTGTCGTTTTCCAGTCAAAATCATGGAAAAAAAAGGTTTGTGGAAGCTCTCTTTGACCTAACCACAATCACCAGGCAAATTCTGGTGGGAAGAAAGAGGGAAAAAAATATGGAATTTGGGAGATTGCTGCCTCATCTTGGCTGCTGATCACACCCAGCGTGGGGAATTCCCTCTGCTTGGAATCCCATTGTTTTCCATGGGATTTTGGGGCTCTCTGCAGACACCTGTCAGGTGAAACTGCTTCCCAGGGAGCACCTGGGAGCTGTGGGGAATTCTGGGAGTCACTTGGGATTGATTTTTGCCCTTGATTTGGGTGTATTCACGGCTGATTTTTCCCTTTGAGGAGCGTGACTGTTCCGATGATTCACGGCTGCTTTCCGTAGGCATTCCAGCAAGGAATCACAACCACCCCGCTCCTGGTGCTGCTTGTTTACCGCAGAAAACATCCAGGACACAAATTGGAATTCATTAATCTGGCTGCATCTTCCCAATTATAATTGTTAATTAATTTTCGGGGGGTTTGAGCCAATTTCATGGGGATGATCTCTGTGTGCACATCACACTTCAACACTTTGTGCCGAAAGCTGAGCTGCTTTGATACTGAAATCTTGATTTGAGGCCAGCAGAGAGGATTGATATTTTTGCCTCCAGCACTAAAAAAGAATTGTTTTGTGCTTTGTAATCTGTCACAACAACAATTTGCTGCTTCTTGCGATGCATCTCTTTATTTGGCTGGCTGAGTAATATTTTCGTTTGTAACCTCTGTGTCCAGAAAGGAAAATGTAACATCAGAGCAGCCCGAGGAAACACCTTTAGAGCGGATAAATTTGCATTCTCACAGGTTAATTTTAGGAGATGCTACAGAATTTTGCCGTGAAAAAGTGTGGAAGAAGCAAAATCAGATTTTCATCAAGGAAAAAAAACACAGAAATAGCAAAACGTTGGAGGAGATTTAAAAATTGGTGTTATTTACTCTCCAGGTAGTTGCTTTCTCTTAGTTCCATGGAAATTGCAGGAGAAGGAAACTTTTTTCCATGCAGGGTGAGGAATAATTAGGAATTATGTGCAGCAAGGGACACAATCAGGATGTGGGCACTGGGAAAAGCTTTGGAGAGGACCTGAGCTCCATTCCCTGGACAGGCTGGGAGCTCCTGAGCCTAAATCCTCTGTTGAGGGAGGCTGGGAATTTTGGGATTAATTAGGACCAGCTTTGGATGGTGGGAGGAGATCAGAACATTCTGGAAACCCCTGCCAGGGGTGGTTTTTGGTTCACAACAGAGGTGCAGTGGGAATTCCAGGGAATTTCTGTGGGGAACTGAAGGAATTTGGAGAACAGGTTGGGATCTCAGGGATTATCCAGTCCCCTCACCATGGCAGGGACACCTTCCACTGTGCCAGGCTGCTCCAAACCCTATCCAAACCTGGCCTTGGGCACTGCCAGGGATCCAGGGGCAGCCACAGCTTCTCTGGGAATTCCATCCCAGCTCCTCCCCACCCTCACAGGGAGGAATTCCTTCCTGATTTCCCATCTAAATCTCCCCACTTCCATCTTAAAGCCATTCCCTGTGTCCTGTCCCTCCATGCCTTGTCCCAAATCCCTCTCCAGCTCTCCTGGATCCCCTTCAGGCCCTGGAAAGCCACCCCATAACAGTGTAGTACAAGTAGTAAATCAAGAGCTCTGAGCATAAAAGAACATTTATCCTGAAAACCATTACTCATTTATCTATTTAAAGCCTCTTTTTTTATGCAGGTGAGTACAAATCTCATTGTGCTCCATAAATCCAGGGAAAAGGAGCCTCTGGCAGCAGAGCCAGGATGTTCTGCGCTGTACTCCCACCTCTGCCTCTCCCGTGGCTCCAGAGGAATGGAGCTGGATCTGCTCTGAAAAAAAAGAAGCTGGAGAAGGGTTAGAGTGCAGTGGGAAGGGAGGAGTGGAGCACTCACATCCCTGCTTTGACTGGAGGGGTTTTTTCCTTAAAAATCCATGGTTTTGGTGCGTTTGTTGTGTCACAGTTAGCCTGCACAGGCTGATTAGTCACTGTAATTAAAGCCTGAACCTCCCTGGGAAGGCGAAAGTCCTCTGATTTCTGTGTGTGTTGGTTGAACTGCAGGTCAGGGAGGGGAATAATTGCTGGAAAATTGATGGCTGCGGTTCCAAAAGTCACTTTTGGATCCCACTTTGCTCATTCCTGTGCTCGCAGGGTGTGATGTTCATTGTGCCAGGGCTGTTAGCAGGGAGCAGCAGCGTGGGCAGAGGGAAAGGAGGAATTCTGCCCCTGTGCCCCACTCAGGTGTGCCCCCACCTGCAGAGCTGCTCCAGCCCTGGGATCTGCAACAGGAGGATGTGGAGCTGGTGGAGAAATCCAGAGGAGGTCATGGAGTTGCTCCAGGGCTGGCAGAGCTGGGGGTGCTCACCTGGAGAGGAGAAGGATCCAGGGAGAGCTCAGAGCCCTTGCAGGGCCTAAAGGAGCTCTAGGAGAGCTGGAGAGGGACTGGGGACAAGGCATGGAGGGACAGGACACAGGGAATGGCTTCCCAGTGCCAGAGGGCAGGGATGGATGGGATATTGGGAAGGAATTGTTCCCTGGGAGGGTGGGCAGGCCCTGGCACAGGGTGCCCAGAGATCCCTGGCAGTGCCCAAGGCCAGGCGGGATATTGGGGCTTGGAGCAGCCTGGCACAGTGGAAGTGTCCCTGGACTGGCACTGGATGGGATTTGAGGTCTCTCCCAAGGCAGAGCAGAAGCTGTGGCTGCCCCTGGATCCCTGGCAGTGCCCAAGGCCAGGCTGGATGTGGCTTGGAGCAGCATGGGACAGTGGGAGGTGTCCCTGCCATGGCAGGGGTGGCACTGGATGGGCTTTAAAGTCCCTCCCAACCCAAACATTCCAGGATTCTTTGGTCCTACAGCATTCCCATCCTCCCTGCTCCCAGCACATTATTGACTTCCATAAAGACTCAAATCCTCCAGGTCTCCTCAGTGAACTCATTTTATTTCTAGGATCTTTTTCCTCTTTTTGCCTGGAGCAGCAGCTGCCTCTCTCCTGCCTCCCTTCTCCAAATGTTGGTATCTGGATTGTTGGAAAAGCTGCATTCCATTATCCCCTCCATCGTGGGCATCCCTCTCCCTGTGAGACCAAATCTCTCCAGAGAAGTGCTGCTGCTGCCACCTTCACATCCCCCGAGCAGCAAATCTCCCCTAAAAATCTGTCCCCCTAAATTATATCCATGTTTATATGGAACAGGAATGGAATTTTTAAAAAAAACCCATTGGAATTGTGTCTTGTCCAGCACTGGAGTGAGAGTGGGATTGCTTTATTCCGATTATCGAAATGAGTGATCTGTGAATTCCGGGGAATTCTCATTTAATTCCATTTTTTGATTGAATTGAGGAACTGGCAAATGGTGCAGCTCTCCCAGAGGAATTTTCACCTGGTTTCAGTGCAGGGAAATGGTGCCAGTTACTGCCTGTATTCCCAAATTCTGTTTATCCAACTCTGTGATGCCAAAACCCCGCAGGATTTTCCTGGGCAGGATTTAATTTTGTACTTCTTCCTTACTAAAGTGTAAATCTTCACTTTGTTAATCCAATTCCTTGGTCTCTTGCCTTACAGAACAGAATAAAAGCAGCCCTTTATGTTAGGCAGGACCTGGATCCAAGGTTAATTAGAATTTTATGGATAATCCCTCACTCTGTTGTGGCCACAATTGGATAGACCTTCTCCAGAAAGTGAACATCACATCCTTAATAAGCTTTTATTTCGTTTATAAAGCATTGGAGTGGTGCTGGATGAATGTTCCCACTCAGGTATCCCCTCAGGAGTGCATTCCTTGATTGTTTTATTTTTAATTTATTAGAACATGGCTTTGTCTCGGGTTAAAAGCTGCTCTCCTTCCTGGGACACTTTGTTCCTTCACCCAGGAGTTCATTCAGTGAGGTGCAGTCATGAAATTCTCACTGAAAACATAGAAATCTGATTTTTATTAGATTTTATTTTCTGGTATGCAAATTACTGACCATTTTCAGGGATTCCAACCAAGATTTTTTTCTTTTTGCTGTCAGCTTCTCTTCTTAAATCCCTCAAAATATCATTTATATCCTAAGGATATTAGGGAATCATGGAATGGGGTGGAACTGGATGAGCTTTAAGGTCCTTCCCAACCCAAACCAGTGTGGAATTCCACGTTCATGATGAGATTATAAAATGAATTTAGGAAAGGAGTGAATTCTGTTGCTGGAAATTTCTTCTTTGCTGTCCAATTCCCAGTCCTGGGAATCCTCTCTGCTGGAATCTGCCCTTCTCTGGCTGCTGCTGTGGATTCAGAGCCATGTTTTGAAACAAATTCCCTCATTCCCAGATTGGCAGGACCCTGCATAGTGAGCAAAGTTCAGTGCCAACAAATCCACAACGATTGGATAATTCCCTGCCTCAGCAATAATGGGCACTAATTCAGGGCAGTTTTGGAGACTGGAGTAGGATTTGAAGTGGATTCTTTATTAAGAGCAGTTTCTGAGGGTCTCCTTCTCCATCGAGCAATAATTCTTTGGGAAAAATGCTCCAGACACCTAAAACCAGAAAAAAAAGAGATTTTCTGTGCTGTTTGGAACAGGCAGCACTGGGAGTTTTGAACTCTAAATATTCACCTGGTTTTGTCTTTTAGATATTTAAATCAAAAAGGGATTTTTCTTTCCCGTGTTGGGTGTTGCACACACGTTAAAGGAGGTGCCAGCATGCAGGTCCTGTTCAGTTAGAAATAAATAAGGAATAAATACTGATTTGGGGTTGAATTGCCCCAAAGAGAGGCGTGCAGAAAAATCATCCTTTTTTAGGGAATGGCATCAGCAGAGCCTAATAAAGGAAAATAAATTCCCACCACCAAAATAATTCCTTTTTTTTTTAAGCATTTCCATGGGTGGAAATTTCCATTCTGTCCTGCAGCTGGATGTGTTTGAGTTTGACTTTGGGGTGACTTTGTGAAATGCTGGATGTTATTCCAACACTGGAAAAAGCAGGAGCTGCTCCTCTTTAACCATCAGGAATCAATAGATTTTTGCTTAGAATCCAACAATATTCATTTCTGACGGGGCTTTTCCGTAGGGTCTCCTGGTTGGAATGGCTCTCAGAGGTCCCTTCCAACCTAAACAATTCTGCTGGAATCTTAAAATCGGTTTTTGTGGGAAATCTAAAGGTTTAAGGTGAGGGATGTGGATGTTGTAGCAGTGTTGGGATGTTTTTCCAAGGACTCTTTCTCTCTTTTTATTTCAGTGGAAGCCTTGCCTTCCTCCCTGATTTACTGAGAAAGGTTCTCTTGGTGTCTGAACTTCAGAATTCAAGCAGATTTCACCAGAAATTGAGGGGTTTTAATTGAATTTCATTTAAATGGTTAATTTAATTGTGCCAAAGGCTGAGTGTCTTTGACTGCAGACACATCCCAGGCATTCAGCTGGTGATTAAAACCCAAATAAAAGGTGGAAAGGGCAAAAAACACAACTGAAACCAGAAAGATTTGGGGTTTGGCCTTTTGAAATTTGTTTTAATTGGTTTGAATTCTGTGGATGCTGTGGCAGGGAGTGGCCTGGAGTAGTTTCAGCCCCAAATCCTTCACTCTCGTTTCCAGCTCCCTGTGACATTTAATGTCTGTCACTTGCTCATCACTTTAAAAACAGTGGTGGAGGGGAAAAAACTGGGAAATAATGGGAAAGCAACGTTTATGTCAAGAAAACGCTTGAAATTCTGCACTTTAATTATTGCCTTCTGCCACAAAAGGCACCAGGTGGGAGTCGTTCGCTCCAAAATAACCCCCAAAAAACAACACACCCCAAAGCAGCCCCTTTGAAAACAGATAATGGGGAAATTACAAGTGAATTCAGTAATGAGAAAAAGGAGAAAATTGCATAACGAGGAGAAGATTGATGGGAGTAATCTTCTTCTCAGGAAGGGCCAACAGGGAGGGAAAAGGAGGAATGGTTTGAAATTCCAGGGGGGATTTCAAATTGCACACGAGGCCTGAGATGGGAGCAAATATTGTGAGGGAAAAGCCACTGCAAATCCTGGCTGTGGGGATCCCTGTCTGGAAAAGGGTCTCTGACCTGCACTCCAGGGCTGTTATTTGGGTATTAATCCCAGGAATGTTTGGGAATTCCAAGGAAAATTTCGAATTGCACACAAAGCTTGAGGTACAAGATAATATTGTGAGGGAAAAACCACTGGAAAGCCCAACTCCAGGGGATTCCTGGCTGGAAAAGGGCCTCTTATCTGCACTCCAGAGCTGTTATTTGGGTCCTAATCCCAGGAATGTTTGGGAATTCCAAGGAAAATTTCGAATTGCACACAAAGCTTGAGGTACAAGATAATATTGTGAGGGAAAAACCACTGGAAAGCCCAACTCCAGGGGATTCCTGGCTGGAAAAGGGTCTCTTACCTGCACTCCAGAGCTGTTATTTGGGTCCTAATCCCAGGAATGTTTGGGAATTCCAAGGAAAACTTTGAATTGCATGCAAGGCCTGAGATACGAGCAAATATTGTAAGGGAAAAACAAGTGTGAAGCCCAACTGTGGGGATTTTTGTCTGGAAAAGGGTCTCTTATCTGCATTCCAGAGCTGTTATTTGGGTCCTAATCCCAGGAATGTTTGGGAATTCCAAGGAAAATTTCAAATTACAAACAAATATCGTGAGGGAAAAACCACTGCAAATCCCAGCTATGGGGATCCCTGGCTGGAAAAGGGTCTCTTACCTGCACTCCAGGCCTGTTATTTGGGTATTAATCTGAGGAATGTTTGGGAATTCCAAGGAAAATTTCAAATTACAAACAAATATCGTGAGGGAAAAACCACTGCAAATCCCAGCTATGGGGATCCCTGGCTGGAAAAGGGTCTCTTACCTGCACTCCAGAACTTTTATTTGGGTATTAATCCTTGGAATGTTTGGGAATTCCAGTGGAGATTTCAAATTGCACTCAAGACCTGAGATGGGAGCAAATATTCTGAGGGGAAAACCACTGTAAATCCTGGCTGTGGGCATTCCTGGCTGGAAAAGGGTCTCTTACCTGCACTCCAG
>VZRF01013017.1:394360-459871 GCA_013396875.1 Vireo altiloquus | reverse complement strand
CATGCCTCTGCCTCCCACCGCCTTTGTCTCCCTGCCGCCAGTCCCCGGGGCCAGGGAAGGACAGGACTGCCGGGCGGGAGTCCTCATCCCCATTCCTGTCCCCATCGCTTTCCCCTGTCCCCATTCCTGTCCCCTGTCCCTTGTCTCCATCCCTGTCCCTGTTCCTGCTTCTTCTCCCTTTCTCCTTTCCTTGTCCTTGCTCCCTGTTCCTATCCCTGTTCCCTGTTCCCATTCCCATCTGTCTTCCCTGTTCTCATCTCTGTCCACAGTCCCTTTCCACTGACCCCTTTCTCTTTCCCTTCTCCCTTCTTCTGTACCTTTTTCTCCGTCCTCAACCCTTTCCCCTCATCTCTGTCCCACCTCTGTCTTGTCCCCATCCTTGCTCACTGTTCCCATCCCTCTTTTCCCACCTTCTCGCCCTTTCCCATGTCCCTGTCCCACTCCCAGTCCCCAGGAAGCACCATGACCTTCGGAGCCACAACAATAGCCAGGCTCGTGGCAGTTCATTGTTCCCTGCCAGAGCCCCACTCTTGCTCCCCCCTCGTCTCACTGGAGCCCCCATTCCCACTCCCCCTCCCGCCTTTGTGCTCCGCTGCAGGCAGCCGGTGGTCCAAGGGCTGCCCTTCCTTGCAGTTGTGCCATCTGAAGACCGGAGTTGTGCCATCTGAGGGCCAGTGGGTGACGCGGGGACCTGGCTGGCAGCTGGCCCTGCTCTCTGAGCCTTGTGCAATGCTGAGAGTATTGCAGCACTTCATAAGGACGGTCCCTTGGCTGTCACCACAAGCAGAGCGCTGGCACAGCCGGCGCAGGGCAGCCCTGGGCACACTGGCCCCTTTGGCTGGGAATGTGGCACCAGATCTGGGGACCCAAAGCAGCACCCCCACAGGCAGCACCACAGACCTGCCAGCTCACAGCAGTGTCTGCTCCTTCATTCATGCCCAGAGCTACATCTGGAGCCAGCCCTGTATCACAGTGCCCCTGCTCACTGCTTTGTGCGGTACCCCACAGCCCAGGGCATCCCACAGCATCCTGCAGTATCCTATAGCCCAGGGCATCTCACAGCCCACATCATTCCACAGCCTAGAGCATCCCACAGCATGTGATATCCCACAGTATCCCACAGCATCTCACATGATCACACAGCTCAGTGTATCCCACAGCTCAGAACATCCCATATCCACAGCATTCCACATCCTACAGGATCCCGGGGCTGCTCCCCATGTGGGCTGGGGTCTCTCCACCCTTCTCCTGGGGCTGCTCCCCGTGTAGTCTGGGGTCTCTCCACTTGCTCCCGCAGTGCTTGGACAGGGATTGCCGGCAGCATCACGAGCCCCATCTGTCCCTGCAGCGCTGCCCTGACGTCAAGGCTCTGCCAAGTTCAAGGTCACCTCTCCCGGAGGGCTGCGGCCCCGAGGGGACATTGCCTGCTGGGCTGCTCTCGGCATCCCACACACACACTGGGCTCCCGGCCTTTGCTCCCTGATTTATTTATCCGTGCGTGTGCCCGCTCTCTCCTGGAAGGCACGTTTGCAGAACGGGCGATTACTTACGCCCTAGTTGGGCCTGCCTGCCCGCTGCCTGCCCGCTGCCCGCTGCCCACTGCCTGCTGCCCGCTGCCTGCCTGCCCGCTGCCCTGGGATTTTGTCTCTCTCCAGGCTGCGGTGTAATAAGGGAGGTAATTAAGTGTAAAAGGCAGGAGGAGGGAGGGCTGGGAGGGGGGAGCAGCCCCGGCTCCTTTCGGAGGCAGGGGACTGCGATAATGTATGGTAATAACCGCAGCCAGCCCTGCCGAGCTGATAGCGCTGACGGCAGCGCCTGGGCCCCCCCAAACCTGCCCCCACCACTGTGGGGAGGGGGAGCAGCTCCAGAAGAAAGGCTCAGCCTTCCTCCACCGGGTTTGTGCCTTCCTGAGCAGCTGTATGGAAATAATTCCCATCGGAGGCAATTGTTTCCCTGACAAGAGGGAGGGGGCTGGGGGGTACCGTGGTTGAGGGGTTTTGGGGGCTCCCAAGGGCAGGATCATCCTTTTGGGGGGCAGGAGGAGAGAGGTCAGGTCCCTACTTCAGCTCCCGGTCTACCCACAAGGGACACATCCTGCTAGCAGAATGGGGTAAGCTGCCCCACGGTGCCCCCACATCTCCCATTGGTCCTCAGCTCCCCCATCCTCCGTGGATCCTGGACATGGGCTTTGGGGTCAGCCGGGATCTGCCAGAGGATGCCCACTAGTGCTGAGGGGCAGAGCCCTCACTCCTGCCCTCTCTGCTGCCTCAGCTGCAGGACCCCCACCACTGCCAGCTTGGGGGGCTGCTGGCCATTAGGTATTCCAACTGTGTCCTTCCCAGAGGCGGCCGGGTCGCAGCCGGAGCCCCGAAGTGGCTCCAATCCGTGGTCTGGTGCTGCCGCCGGCGCAGGGAGCAGATGCCAGACAAAGGGCCGGGGACAAAGGCCCGGCTGCCTCGTGCCCCAGGGAAGGGGCGCAGGCGCGTGCAGGGCACGAGTGCTGTCCCATCCCAGGGCTGCTGCTGCCCCGACCTCCTGCGCTTGCCATGCCCCAGTGCCCACCTGGCCCCTGCCCTGGCTGGCATGGCTAGGGCACAGTTGGGTACCAGGTGGCCCAGCCCTGGCACTGGTGCTGTGCCACCCCTGCCGTGGGCACTGTGCCCACACTGCTCTGGTGCAGGGTTCTGCTGCGGCCCCTCCCCAGCTCTGCCCGTCTCAAGGTGCAGCAGGGCTGAGATGGGGTGCAGGGGGGCACAGGACTATGGGGAGGGAGCAGAAAGCATGGATGGGACCACAGCAGAGGGTGGCAAATATCATGCATGTCCCTCCAGTCCCACTGTGCCTCAGTTTCCCCAGCTGCTATCAGGGGCCTTGTGAATGTCCCATGTCCCCCCACCACTCCCTCCCCATGGCCGCCTTTGTCCCCACTGCCCCCAGCTGGCTGCAAACCCCCTGTCTGGGGGCAGCTGCTACTGGTGCTGCCAGGTGCAGCTGGGGCTGTGCCCACCCACAGAGTCCAGGGGGGCTTTAGGGCACGATGCCAAATGGTGCCAGACCCCCCCAGGGGAAGGGACAGGACACGGCTCCAGTTGAGAGGTACCCAGGTGGGGGGCACTGGCACAGACAGCCCCCTCAGCATGGGGGTTGTGGGCAGCAGGGAGGCAGAGGGCTGAGTAAAACACCTTCTATTTCTTTCATACGATGGGAAGACCCCGTGCCCAGGCTGGGGACAAAGCCTGGAGATGTTGCTCCCTGGCCGAGCCCATGAGAGAGCTGTGTCTGCAGCCGTCCCAGTCCCAGCGCTGCTTCCCGGCCAGTCAGCCTCGCTGATTTTGAGAGTTCATACTGGCAAGAGCGGCAGTCTTGGGGTGCCCACCCCACTCATGCTGGGCACTGCAGGTTGCAGTAGTCAGCAGATTTGAAAAGGTTGTAGACGTTGACAAGGGGGAACATGAGCAGTGCTCCAAGGAGGGAGCCCAGCTGCTCCAGCACTCCATACCACACCAGGGCGCTGTGGCTGTGGCTTCGCAGGATCACCCCAGCCATCACCTTCACGTAGGAGAGTGTCCCGGTGAACAGCACCCAGGAGAGGACCTGGTGGCACAGATAGGAGAGTGGTCAGGGCTGGGGGTTCCCCACTGTGGGGACAGGGGACATCGTGGTGAGGTCAGGTCCAAGTGTGGTGTCAAAGACCTCCCTGAGTGAGAGGGACACCCTGACTTACGATGATGGCATCACCCCACTGGGACTGCTGGAGGAATGGGCAGGGACTCATCACCGCGATGGCCATGTTGTAGGCACCAAAGCCTGTCCCTGCCATGGTGAGGATGCTCATCAGGGTCAGGGACCTGCAAGGGACATGTGAGTGTCACTGGAGAACACTACCTGTCCCTGGTGAGAAGCACAGGCACGCAGCACATTCCTTCTCCTTGCTGCCTCCATCCTCCTTTCCTGGGGTATCTGTGCTGCCAGGTCATGGGCACCCCACAGACCCTCTCCCACTCCCCAACCCTTGCAAAGTAGGGGCCACTCTTGGGGCAGAAGCCCCTGGTGTGCACCCTGCCGCAATCCCCAGGACCCTGCAACCCACCTGCTGGGCAGGAACATGGCCACGACGCAGGCAAGGGGGTTGGCCATGGAGCTGAGCGTGGCTGCCAGGTGATAGGTGGTGTGTCCGTAGGGCAGGCAGGAGTAGGACTGCACGGATGGCAGCACTCCGTTCGTCAGGGCGCTCACCCAGGCAATGAGGAGGTAGATGAGGGTGAGCTTGGTTAGGGAGTAGGAGAACTTCCGCGGCAGGATGTCCTCAGGACCCTTGGGATCCTTTGGGCACGAGCAGCCTCTGCTCAGCTGTGAGTCAGCTCCCTCGTGAAGGATCTGGTCAAATGAGTTCAGCATGATGTTGCTGGGAAAGAGGTGCTGCTGAGAGAGCTCCCACACCTTGGGCTGCCGGGTGAGGAAGAAGAAGGCCAGCAAGCAGGTCAGCATCATTGCAGTCATGAGCAGGAAAAAGACGAGGGTGGAGAATTTGGGTGGGAGGTAGCGTGTCTCCAGCTGGAAGTTAGGGCTCTCCACAGTCTCCTCGCTGGTGGTGTTGTTGACCTCGTAGCTGACATTGGTGCAGCTGGAGATACCAGAGCCCTGGCCCAGGGCAATGAGAGCAGGGATCAGCCCACTGAGCCCTTCACCTATGAAGAAGGTGTTTGTGTACTGGGGCTGCAGCTGCATCATGAAGGGCAGGAAGGTGACAGAGGAGGTGCAGTCCACCAGGGCCAGGAAGAAGGTAAGGATCAAGAAGGGGATGCTGTGGGACGTCCCAGCAATGAGTGATGTGTGGTTCCAGAAGAAAGCCAGGAGCAAGCAGGCCATGACACCCACAGACACAATTGCATAGATAACAGCCACCTCCTTCAGCAAGCCAGGCCGAAAGCGATTCACGAGGGTGACAAAGAGTGGTCCCACGTTGGCCATCTGGATGATGATGGTGATGTAGGAGGGCAGGTACCACTGCTCTGGCAGCACTGTCACCAGCAGTGGCACCTCCACCCACAGCCCATTGACGGCCACCCAGGAGCCCATGCCGAAGGCGCAGGCCAGAAGGTGGGTGAGCAGTGCCATGGCTCAGGGCTGGGTGCCTGGGCCTGGGAGTGACGCTGCTGTGCTGTGGGGAGAGACTGTGATGAGTGGTGAGGTGAGATCTGACCCTTCCAAATCCTGGCCCTGTCCTCCCATGACCACTGCCTGTGTTGGCAGAACAGCTTCCCTCCTACGTGCTGTGGGGGTGTGGGACCCAGAGCCCAGCCCAGCCCCACTTTGCCCTCTGCAAGCCCTGTGGACCCCTCTGCCCCCTTCAAGTGATGACAGGGTGCCCTCCTGCCCTGGGTGTGGATCCTGATGATCTCCACCTAGTCTCATCCCAGAGGGCTGGGGCTTTGAGCTGCAGGTGCGGTACCCAGGAGGGCATTGAACCTGTGCCAGCTCACGTTGCAGCTCCGTGCCGCCTGGAAGGCCTCGGTACAGCCGCGTGCAGAGTGAAGAGGGCTCTCACCTGGGGGCTGAGTGTCCTGGGCAGCTCCTCTGCTGGGAATGGACGCCTCGTACCTCCCACTGCATCTGCAGGGCAGGACGATGCAGCGCCCGTCCCCTCCCAGTCAGGACCCGCGCGATCCTGACACGCTCCGGTGGCCGCGGGAGACAGGCCCCAGCAGCTCATCCTGCAGCCCAGCCTCGGCTCGTACCAGTCAGCTGAGTCAGCTGGGAGCCAGACACCTCCCTTGCCCACTCCCATCCCGTTCCTGGGAAGAACTCTCACGTCCCGTGTCCCTCCGTTCCAATGCCCCCGCAGTCCCGCAGAGCCGTCTCCAGCCCTCTCCCGGCGCGGGGATGAGGCCGCCAGAGGAAACTCACGTCTCACGGGGCTGAGCCTGGCGGGCGCAACAAGCCACCCACGGCCCCGGCCCCGCGAGGAGGCATCGGGGTTGGAGCAGGAACCAGGAAGGAAAAGGGCTCCGGTCTGACCGGTCCCTCGGCAATCTCCCAAGGGGAACTCACTGCGCTTTGGGGAACGGGCAGCACCACGCGGGCGGGAGCCAGTCCTGGCTGCCGGAGCAGTGACGTGAGGCGGGCGCGTCACCACCTCCGGATGCGGACGGGTGACAGCCTGGCCCTGCTCTGCTTCTCGTCTTGGTCCCAGCTGGCAGAGTCCCCAGCTCAGGGGGGTTATTATTCTTGGCGGTGTCCTGGACTTTGTCCTTGTCCCCGCCTGAACTGCGTCCCACCTATCACAGACTCTTCTTGCAGGTGCAAGTGTCACCCGGTGACGGTTTCTGTCCCTATCAGGATCTCGGGTTGGCATGGGGCGCTGGGGAACCTCCGAGTGTGGTAGCTGTCCCACCTTGGGACACTGCGGGGACAAAGCCGTGAGCCAGTGGATGAACTACTTGCACCGGTCGGGAGGTGACACGGCTGAGGAGACAGACCCCAGGTCACCCCTAGCAGCAACCCCCCCTCTCCCATCCCAGGACCCCCCGCCCCAGGATGCCTCATGGCAGCTCTTCCCCCAGCACCCACCGGGTGTCGCTGGGAGAGCGGGCTCAGCCCTGCAAAACCGGGGGCTGCCTTCTCCCGTCTGCTTCCCTGCCCTACCTGCCTGCAGTGCCCGGACCTGTCTCTCCGGGGAACTGCAGCCTTCCCCTCCACCCTGTCCCTCCACCCTGCCCTGCGCCTGCGGGAGAGCCCATGGCAGCCAGGACCGTTGGGGGCCGTGGGGACAAGGGTGTTCCTTGTCCCTGGGGTTGCAGGGACACTGGGTGACCGTGGCGGGGGGATGGCCACAGTTTGAGGTACTGCTGTGATTTAACCCCAGCAGGCAGTTCAGTGTCCCCAGCTGCTCACTCACACACACACACACCGTGGGATGGGGGACAGAATGGGAAAAGATAAAATGGTAAAAGGGACAAAACTGACGGACCGAGATAAAGTCAGTTTAATAGGAAAAGCAAGGATGTCCTACAGTCCCGGATATTGGGGGAGGAGGGGCGGAGCTGTCCCATCCATGTCCCCTCCCAATTTCTATGCACCCCCAGTGCTCTCACTCTCTTATGGGGCAGCAGAAAAGTCCTTGGAGCTCTGTGAGCACAGCTAAGCCATGATCAAACACTCCTGGGTTAGCACTGCTTTCAGCACAACTCCAAAATAGTCCCACGCTGGCTCCTATGGGCAAAATTACTTCTGTCCAAGTCAAACCGATACAGAACCCCAGAGGACTTGGAAGATGGGGTTCAAAGTGCTGGGGGAAACCAGCCACAGAGGGCTTGGAGCGGGAGCAGGGCAGCTGAAGTCATTGTGTGTCCATGGGGATGGGGACAAGGAGGGGACGGCAATTGTCCTGTGTTTAATTTGTCATCACAAAGAGGCGGCTCAGCCGGCAGTGAGACCCTTCCTGAGGGCCAATGGCTGTGGGGCAGAGGGAGTTTGAGGGGGTGCTGGGTGTGGGACCCCCGTGCTGCCCCTTCACGCTACTCACCCAAATCCACCCGACGTGTGCTGCCTGCCCTGCCTGAGCCTTCTCCGCCCCCTGCCCGCCCTGCAGCTGAGCTCAGCCCCCGGCCCCTCGCCCCTCTGCACCCCCGGCAGATGCGAGCGAAGGCCTCGGAGGCAGATGGTAACATTTGGTAGCCGAGTGGTCCCTGCCTGCGGGACTTTGCTGGGCTCTGATAACCATCCCTTCAGGAAGCCCCCTCCTCATCCAGCCAGGGCTGGGGACCCCATCCCAACTGCAGCCAGTGCAGGCCAGAGGGTGCAGTGGGGATCCCCAGGGTGGGCAAAATGCCCATGCCATGGGGGTGACAGAGTGGCAGGAGGTCATGGAAGGACCAGCAGCCATGAAGAGCAGGGGTCTGTCCTTGACCTCAGCCCTGGCAAGACCCATCCCCTAATATCTTCTTCCATGTGTGAGCAGTGGGGAGGGTTTTCCTGGGCAGAGGGTGGCTGCTGCTCCATTGCTGGGGGACAAGGTGACCCCCTCACTCCTGGGACTACTGGCCACCCTCTTTGAGACTGTATGACCCCCAGACTTGGGGACCGGCTGGCAGGTCTCAGGCTGGACCGTGGCAGCCCCAGCCCAATTTGCATTCTATTTCCATGTGAAAGGAGCAGGTCAAGTTGAAAGTTGAAAGGCTGGTGGGGGGTAGCCAGGAAGGGGCTGCTGCTGGAGGTGAGACCCCAACAAAAGGGCCAGATCCCCAGGGCCCAGTGCCTGCCTGGCCGTGGGCTGCAGCCATGGCCCCATGGCAGCCGCCATCTGCAGGTCTTTGCTGCCGCCACCACCGGCCAGACAAAGGCCTCGTGCCCAGCATGTCCCCATCTGTCACCTCCCTGGCTCCTGAATCCCTGAGCAGAGACCGAGTGTGAAGATCTGGGTTCAGACAGCATCATTCCCTCTGCCCACAGGCAGCGAGGTGATGCTGGGTGCAGCGAGTCCTTCCTCACTCCATACCTGTGTTCCTTCTAGAGCAGCTCTGTAGAGCTCTCGCTGGGGAAACTGAGGCAGGAGCAGGTGATGACTTGTCCTGGGTCAGGGCACGGCAATGGGCTGGAATAAAACACCAGGAATTAACACCCAAGGTGCAGGGGTTGGGGACCTCTCAGCTCTGGAGGTATCTCTGCGTGGGGGTGCCCACACTGCCTAGCCCCAGCCCCGCAGCTTGGCACATGTTGCCAGGAGCTCATAGCTGCCTCCTCCCAGCACTTCCAGGGGGAAATTGGCCTCTGAATGTGTTTCTGCTCGTTGGCACTTTCGTTTAGCATTGGTGCCGAGGCAACAAGATAATGCTTGAGCTATTCAAAAAGCTGTAGCTGTGCAGAAAGAAGTAGGTACTTTGTAACAGGGTGTGTGAATGAAGTACTTTTTGGAAATCAGCAAATTTAGCAGAACGAGCTGACTGCAAAAGTTATTTTGCACTGGCTATTTGAGCAGACAATCTTATAGAGCCTGCACAGAAAACAGACATGAAAATTTAAGCCTGAGGAAGACCTATAAGCCTTCATCAAAAACAACCACCAAGAGGCTGACGACCACCTCGTGCAGAAACCGCACATGTGCTATGACGGCTTACATCATCTTGTGCTTAGAAAATATAATGCAATATGAAGGTTAGGAAAGTATAATGTGCACTTGAAGTAAAGAAATATAAAAGCTGGTACTGTGTGAAGAGTGGATGAGTTTGTGGTGGAGCTGCCCCCCTCACTCCCAGCATTCAATAAACAAATACCTGCTCTCTAGTCCTTATACTATGGAGCATTGCTTTCTTGCCTAGTTTTCAGGCATCAGTCTGGTGAACCCATGGCAGGACAGGACTCTCTGCCTGGCTGCAAGATCCATTGGAGTTGGGGACTCCCTCGGCATGCCCTGAGAATTTCCTGGAGGGACTCCACACTTCACCGGCTCTCTGCAGGGGTAGACGAGGACCAACTTCAGGAAATATAAGGTATCTGTTGATTGTTCTTGAATTTTGCTTCTGGTCTTGGTTAAGTAACTCCTATAAAACGTGGGAGACATTCCACACAGGGCACTGTACCACAGGTGAAATTCCTGAAGTTGATAGAAGGGGTTAGAGTCCCCAAAAGTAGTCTAATGACTTTTGGTATTGGCCTTGGCCTTGGAGTTTTGGGTTTGACTGTGATATTTGTGGTATTTGTAATTTTGTATATTTTGTGTTGTAACGGTAATAGTTGTTTCCCTTTTGTGTTTTAGGAAACTTGTTTTATGTCCTATCATATCCCAATTCCTTGTAGATTGTGTGGAACATGTAGTCCTTTTGTTTACATTGCTTGTTGGCACTGTAAAAGAGAATATTGGTGCTGTACGACTCAGAAATGCCCAGTGTATGTTCAGCGTAATATTTGGGGAATAAAGATAAAGAAAGGAGTAGAAGTACTAATACATACTGACAAGTGTGGAAATTTGGATAGCATGAAGAAAAGGTAACACAGGAATTAAAGATATTATTAACAGAAGTCCACTAGGATGTATTTTAGCACGTTGGAAAGATTTGGGAGGAATCCCAGGGGTAATTTGAAGAAAGGTAATCTGATTAAATACTGTAACCAATCGTGGCCTTTGTATAAATTGGAAAGTGGTGAAAAGTAGCCCCCTAATGGAACTTTAAATTTAACCTGAGTTTCAGAAGGAATGTGACATTAATTTGGCCCCCACCCTTTGGTCCCAGCTTTGGAAAGAGGTAACCATTAAAGGCAGAAAATAAAGAGATGTTGTTCAGCATGTAGTATAGGGCAGAGATATTTGAAGTCGGTAGAAAAGCATGAGGAAGATGGTGTTATAGGCGTCCAAGATTCACAGATGAGTTACCCTAGGCCGACTGCACACTCCCCACCAGCTGCTCCTCCCCCTCAATTAAGCCTGAGCGGTAGCGAGGATGAGATGGATGATCCTGGTGAGGGGACAAGTCCAGGGACCCCAATGACAGCATTTACAAGGAGTAAAACCAAGAAAGCTTTGCCTTTAGTCATCCTCTTAAGGCAAGTAGTGAGTCTCACAGGAGAAGTCTCACCTTTTCTAGTAGTGACCTGAACAGCTGGTGGAAAGAGGTCAGTAATTATAGAGAAGACCCTAGCAAAGTGGCAAAGAAGTTTGAGTTATGCAGGCATGGACGAGGTAGAGGCAGGGGTGGAAATACCAGAGGCAGAAGAGGTTCAAACCAGGTGCAGACTAAGTTGGGGCCAAATCAATGTGCATATTGTAAGGAAGAAGAACACTGAAAACACCAGTGCCCGGAGTTAGCAGACAAAGTACAAGAAAATATTGTAGCCATTCTATATGATAATGAATGATGGGGATGAGCAGATCATACCCTAGCAGACCCGTTGATTAAAATACAGCCTAGGGAATGATAAAGAAGTTGAATTTTTAGTAGATACTGGCTGCTGATTCAAGACATTTTCAGTCTTGAATCAAGCATTGATACCTAAAAGTGAAAAGCATATTCAAGTGACAGGAGCCACTGGCCAGCCAGAAAATGCGTTCTTCCTGAAAAAGCTAACCACTGGCTATTTGAGCAGACAATCTTACAGAGCGTGCATAGGGAACAGGGGTGAAAACTTCAAGCCTGAGGAAGAATTATGGGCCTTCATTAAAAATGACCACCAGGAGGCTGATGACCACCTTGTGCAGAAACCTCGCATGTGCTATGACGGCTTACATTATCTTGTGCTTAGAAAATATATTGCAGTATGAAGGTTAGGAAAGTATAATGTGCACTTGAAGTAAAGAAATATAAAAGCTGGTACTGTGTGAAGAGTGGACGAGTGAGTTTGTGGTGGAGCTGCCCTCCTCACTCCTGGCGTCGAATAAACAAATACCTGCTCTCTAGTCCTTATACTATGGAGCATTGCTTTCTTGCCTAGTTTTCAGGGATCAGTGTTCAGGAGGTCCCTGGCACGAGGGAGTGTCTGGAGAAGGTGAAGGCAAAGGCACTGCCAGTACCTGATTGTCCCTCTGGTCACAAACACCATCCATGTGTCCCTGGAGCAGCAGTGGAAATGCTGCACTGGGTGCTGGGGGAGCATTCCTGCAGAAGGCACCCTCCTGGAGCATGTCCCGGGATGCTCCCAGGGAGGGCGAGGCTTGGGGCGCTGCCTGGATTCAACACCCCTCTCCAACGGGCCAAACGTGCCCGAGCAGCTCCTGCAGCCTCCTGCCTGCACCCGCACAGCCTCGGCACCTGTGGGGGGATGCAGCCTGCGGGCTCTGCCCTCGCCTACCAACTGGGATTTTCCAGCTGAGCCCGTTGTGTGAATCTGGGCTCAGGGCAGCCCTGTGTCTCCCAGAGTGTGTGTTTCCCGTGGCCCTTCTCCCTCCACCAGCTCCTTGTCTTGCTTCAGGAGCCGTTTGAACAATGCAGGGCTGTAACATGGCAAGAGCCAAACACTCGTTCCCTCCTTGCAGAGCTGAATGGAGGCGCCTGTACCATGGAGCTGTGTTCGGGCCTGCAGGTCCAGGTGGCTGCAGGCTTGGTGAACCTGTTCCTGTTCCTGTTCCTGTCTGTCACCTCCCTTCCTAGTATCCAGTTTATTTTCCTGTATTTTGGAGTTTACTGCCGTGTGTGTGAGGAAACAACGTGAAATTTCCAAATCAGAGCAGGCCCTACTGGCTGGTCATACCAGTGATATGAGGGAATCTGGGTGCCCACAGGAAGACTGGGAATGTCCCCAGCGTCCCTCAAGCCCTAACCCAGCAGCAGCACCCTCTGCCCACATCGAGCAGTGACATCCAGAAGCGTTTTGGCTTTGTCAGTGTGGGCACCTCGTGCCGTGTGTGCATCCAGGCTGCCCAGCCAGCACCGCGGGCTGAACCAGCACCTGGGACGTCACCAGGCACCGTCACGCTGCGTGACGCAGCCTGGCATGGAGGAATGCCCCGTGGTTTCGATTCCATGTGAGCGCTGGCTTGCCTCGGAGGGCGTCCTCGCCCGGCGCTGACTCAGCGGCAGCCGCTGCACGCAGAACCGCTCCAGCACCCTCCAGCCGCCGGCACGGGGAGAGACGGGGAGGACGAGGCTGGGGAGCAGGAGGCGTGGGAACATCAGGACACCATCGGGACACCCTCGGAAAGAGAGCAGGGAGAAGAAGCGTGGCAGCTGATCCGTGCCAAGGAGGCTCCCACGCCTCAGGGCCGGTCCAGGTGGGTGGCGGAGGTGAGTTTGTTTCCGTGCTGGTCCCATGCTGGTCCAGTGCCGGCAGAACAGGGCTGGGTGAGCCAGTGAAGGGGTCACAACCGTGTACCTCTGGAGTAGCTCCTCAAGACAGGAGGTGACCCAGTGTGTGATGTGAGCCTGACTGGACTGCCCACTCCAGGAGAGAGAGGAGCTGGGGCCACACTGGGCAATGCCCAGAGCTCAGATCCCCGCACTCCGACTGGGTGCGGGGCATGGAACTATGTTGCCGTGTTTTTGGGGCTGTTCGGAGGGCAGCTCCGCTCGGCTCAGTTCGCCTCAGTGCAGCCAAGCTCGGTGTGGCCGTGCCAGCGCAGCGGCTCAGTACCGCAGGAATGTGGAGCAGCAGGTTGTGCCCGGCCGGGCTGTCCGTGCTGGGGAGGGGACCCCAAGCCGGCCACAGGTGGCTGTGCCGGGAGTCCCGTGTCCTTGTCCCTGCACTTTAACAGCCTTCTCCTCCATGGCTTGGCCGAGTGTCTGGTACAAGGCTGAGCTCCAGTGCCTGACATGGGGATATTTTCCCGCTTTGCCTTGCCTGGGGGGCACTTTTGCACCCCTGTGCTGAGCCAGGGAGCCCTCCCTGTGCTGGGTACAGGTACAAGGGCAGTGAAGCTGGCCATTGGCACAGGGGCTAGGCAGCACTGGACCCGAGGGGTCGGGCAGAGGGGTGGAGAAAGCTGCCCGGGGAGGAGGCAGGAGGATCTGTGCCGGTGCTGGGACCGTTCCCAGCTGTCGCCACGCCTGGCCGCCCCCCTGCAGACATTTTCCAGGTCAGGAGGCAGCATGTCGCCCCAGGCAGGGGATGAGGAAGGGAACAGGGACAGCCATCCTCCCGCGGGCCACTCGTCTGTCACAGCATGTCAGGGGGATGCACCGTGCGCTTTGCAGGGACCCTGCTGGGGTCCGGATTTTGTGGGTGCTGGGGCTGACCCGCTGGCACCCGTGTCAGGCTGGCGGGGGGTGCAGACATGCCTCAGCTGTGGCTCAGCCATAGCTCGGCGCGGCTGTGGGTGCCAGGGCTGGCTCCTGCTGCCCGCTGGTCCGGTCAGTGCTGGGACAGGAGCTGGACTTCATCCAGGAAGTTTGTGCATGCAGGTGAGCAGGTGACGGTGGCAGTCGCCTGCTCGGGGCTGCCACGGGAGCGAGGGAGGCCACAGCACACCGGTCCCCCCCCTGCCCACCGCTGCACCTGGTGAGTGCTGGGGCTTGCTGTCACATCCTGGGGCTCGTCAGTGCCCCAAATCGGGACCTTCAGGGGGAATCTCAGAGCAGCTTGGGAAGGGGGTTGGGGGAGGGCGTCTGACCCACATAGTCCTCTGTGTGCCCTGCCACTGCTGAGCCCCTCTGGGTATTGGGGCCACTCTGGGTGTGCCCATGCCTGGTCAGGGGGCTGCAGAAGGGTGCAGGGCTGGTTTGGGTGCCCTCCCCCCACTTTTCGCTGTGGGCGGGCTGGTGCTTCTGCGCGACCGTTGTGGCGGCTGCGCTTGTTGGGGTTGGCAGGGACCCAAGGACACGGGGTGCACAGGGCCCCACGCTGCTCCGAGCACACCGCGGCCGGGGAAGCACGAGTGGAAACCCCCGTATACTCCACGTACTTTCCAAGGAACTCCAGAATGGGAGCAGGGAGGTTGGAAGCAGCCCCGGAGCTTGCAAGAGGGCTGAGAGCTGAGGAAACAACACAGGGAATGGAGCACCGAATCTACCAACCCGGCGGGGTGGTGGGTGATGGAATCCTGGGCATGGGGAATGCACCCCTGGGAGCAAGCAATGCACCCCTGGGCATGGGTGATGCAAGGATGTAGATAAGGCACCCCTGGGAGAAATCAGTGCTCCCCTGGGAGTGGGTGATGCACCCCGGGGTGAAGAAAATGCACCCCTGGATGTGGGCAGTGCACCCCTGAGCACGGACGATGGGCACATGCAATGCACCCCTTGATGAAGGCGATGCACCCCCGGCACCTGCGACCTGAGCAGAACATCAGTGAGGGGTGCTCGGCTCTCTCCGCCCCAACTCGCTCCCCAGGGTGCTCCTCGCCGCGACCGAGGCGCCCTCCCCGTCGGCGCCATTGGCCCCGGTGCGGTTTGAAGCAGGCGTGCGGCGCGGATTGGCCGGGGGAGTGTCGGGGAGGCTCGGCGGCGGCGGAGGCGTGGTGACCGCCTTCAAATAGGCAGCCCGGAGCCGGCGGCGCTGCCAGTGCGGTACCGCACAGCTCGGGCTGCCTTTGTCTGCCGTGGGGCCGGGGCGCGGGCAGGGACAGCATCACCGCCGCTCTCACTCCGGCCCCGCTCTCACTCCGACCCCTCTTCGCAGCCGACGGCACCTGAGCCACTCGCTGCCCGTGGCGGCCGCCCACCCCGTCTCCCGGTGCCGGCACGGAGGATGCCCGTCGAGGCGCTGCAAGGCGGTGACACCATGAAGGGGGTGACGGTGACGGCGCCTTTCACCTCGGCCATGCCCGTCCGCATCCTCCGCAAAGGGCCCGCGTATTTCCGCCGGCACGCCGAGCCGGGGGCCGGGAAGCCCAGCGCAGTGGAGAGGCTGGAGGCCGACAAGGCCAAGTACGTGAAGAGCCAGAGGGTCGCCAGCACCAAGCAGGAGCCGGTGAAGCCACTGCTGCTCAAGCAGCCCCTGTTCACCCCCGGGGTGCGCCGGGCTGTGCTCACTCCCAGCCGCAGGGCACCCCCGGGGCCGCGCCGCGCCGATGCTGCCAGCCCGAAGACCTCCCTTGACCTGGAGATCCTCAACAACCTCATCAACCTCTGTGACAGCCCTTTCCCTAAGGCGGAGAGCCCGCTGGGCAGGGAGTGCAGGTGGCGGGCGGAAGCGCCGGTGGTGGAGGGGGCTGTCAAGCTACCGGAGACCCCGACCACCACCAAGCCCCCCGGCAGTGTGGCCGTGCGGAGGGTGGACGTCCGTCCCTGTGGAGCTCCGCGGAGCCCAGTGACACCGGTGCCTGCATCCCCCGTCCCAGGCGGGCTGTCTGTGACCCCGTCCCGGAGCTCACCCACCCGCCCCGAGAGCGCCCGCCGGCAGCTGCTGCTGCACCGCTCCAAGTCGGACCTGAGCGACCGGCTCTCGCGGGCCACAGCCGACCTGGAGCGCTTCTTCAACTACTGTGGCCTTGACCCCGAGGAGATGCAGGACATGGGGGCTGAGCGCTTCGCCCGCGCCAGCTCCGACATCGTGTCCCTCAAGTTCCACAGCGTGAGCACAGCCAGCTCGGACGGCGGCCACTCGCCACCCAGCGCTGCCACGCCGGAGGGGCGGCCGGCCGAACGCGTGCCCTACGGCATCTCCATCATCGAGCGCAACGCCCGTGTCATCAAGTGGCTCTACGGGCTGCGCCAGGCCAGGGAGCCCCAGCAGGTCTCCGATGTGTAGCAGTGCCGCGGTGGGCACCGGGGATGGGTTGCTCATAAGTGGGCAATGCTGGACGGGGATAGAGCGCAGCCTGTGCCCTGGGAGGAGTAGGGACCTCTTGAGGGTAACAGGACCCTTGAACTCAACCCTGCTGTGCTGCAGCATCACTGGCCCGATGTGGTGGCCAGGGATCCATTGTCAGACCCCTGTGCCAGCACTGGAGAGCCAGGTCCCTGCAAGCCCGTGGGAAGGCAGAGGACACGTGTCCCTGGGTGTGTGGCTGGTCCCCAACACCCACGGGGCCTCATTTGTGGCTGCCCTGCCTGCATTGCTGGCAGCTCCTGCCTGTTCTGTTCCTCACCAGCACCCAGGGGTGGGGTGCAAGGGGCTGGTTCCCCCTGCGTGGAGCAGGGACACTGCACCAGGGAGGAAGCTGCCATCTTGCAGCCTCCACCGAGGGGGTCCCACTGCCTGGGGTGATGGCCACCGCCTGGTGGTCCCATCTTATTGCTGAAGAAAAGCCTGGTGCTTTGAGAGATGAGGGGGAAACCTGACCCTCTGCTTCAAGCTGCCCAGGGCTGTGTGTCTGTGTGTGTGAGTGTCTGCAGTGCCTGTGCTCCCCCCCGGCTGCCAGTGGGCATGAAGCTCCCACCATGCTGGGCCTGGTATTTATGAAGACAACAGTTCCTCTTTTCTACTCTTTTTCCTGATGTTTGATCTGTAAATAATAATAATGATAATGCAGCCAGTTTTATTAAATGCCTGTGTTTTGGAAGCCGTGTGTTGTCTCTTGAGGCGGTGGAGGCTGGGATGGGATTGGGACCCTTAGGGTGCCTGTAGGGCTGTGGGTGCTGAGCAGATGGGTGCTGGAAGGGAATCATGGGTTTCACGTTGCCATGTGCCAGCGCGGGGCCCGGCGGGCACGGCAGGGCGGTGGTTGGGTCTGGCAAGTCCCGGCAGAGCCCCAGCTGTTGGGATTCCCCTCTGTGCCATGCACCCTCCCCTGCCTCCTTCCCTCGCTCTGGCAAAGCTTGGCCAGGTCCTGGCTCTCCAAGAACTGAGAGATGGGGGCGGTAATAGCAGAGACCTCCCAGGTGGGCTGGGATGAAAGTTGGCCCAGGGAGTGCTTTGAAGATGAAAAGTGCCTGTGTGTTCTCCCAGGCTGCCCAGGGCAGCCTCCCATGGCACTGCAGCCCTCCTGGCACCTCAGCTGCCACCTGTGCCCTGGAGTCCCCATGCTCCTGATGCACTCCATGCAGGCAGGTGTCAGCTGGGGAAGGTGACATTAAAGCCACCAGCAAGCGCATGTGCACAGGGGACCCTACCTGGACCCCAGGCTTGCTGCTGTCTCAGTGCCAGCCCCCTCAGCAGCTGCTGGCCAAGGCAACACCAGGGGCCCCTTGACCAGGGCTTCCATCCAGCGCTTGGGGTCCCCAGAAAAGCTCTCATAAAAAAGAATTTACCACCCCAGCTTGATTCCTGTGCTGTTGTGTGTCCACCCAGATCCCCTGCCTGGGATGCAGGAGACATCTGACTCCTGCTGGCGTATTGTCAGGTCCAGCTGCTGGGAACGTGGAGGGCAGGATGTGGTGTCAGGACGTGGTGACAGGACACAGTCACAGGACTTGTGGATGGCATCTGGCTGTGAGTCAGGCTGATGAAGTGCTCTGGGGAGGACACGCGCACCCAGGGGATCTTTAATGACAACACATGGGGCACTGGGTGCCTTCCCAAGGAAAACACCCCAGAAACCAGAGGGTGACAGGGACCCTGGGCACTTGCCTGGGGACAGGCTTTGCCCTTGGGGAAATCTCTGAGGGAACCAGATCCTTGCTGGTGGCTGGGACAGGCTGTGCTGCCGGATTCCTCAGCGTGGTGTGTCCCAGGGCTTGGTCTAAATTTGCTGCTATGGCTAACGAGAAGGGGAGGGCCCCCACCAGTCCCCAGCCAAGCAAGGGCTGAGCAGCCACATGTCCCTCAGGTGCTGCCAGTCCTTGGTGTGGCTCTGGTGTCCCATGTCCTGCATGAATGGGACCTGACATGGCTGTCCAAAGCCCTAGGTGCTCATATGTGCATGCATGATCCTGTGCATGCAGGATGTGTGTGTCTGTGTGTCCATGCCCTTGTGTGTTTTTGAGCAGAGTTTCAATGTACACACACAGATGCACAGACAGCAGCCGTGTTCCCGAGGCAGGAGTCTCCATCTGACCCCCACCCAAGGGACTGCCAGCATGAAACCCTGGCACAGACGTGTTCAGACACTCGTGTCCCCCCAGAATGCCCCCCCTGCAATCGCCTGTCCCTGCTGGGGACAGCAGGACAGCCCCGTGCTCCCTATCACTTTCCCTGGCAGCTGCTTCCCGGTAGCTCCGGTTTCATGGGGAGAGCAGCTGAGCCCATCAGTTATTTCCAGGGAGGAGGGACAGCCGGGGGAATGTCCAACACCCTCACCCTCTGTGCTGAGATTCCCCATGGGTGCCCCATGTGCAGGCAGGAGGTGCAGGCAGGCAGCCAGGACAGAAGGAAAACCGGCAGCGCCGCCCCCCGTGTTTTCCATTTTTTAATTATTCCCCACTGATGAGCATCTTCTGGAAGTGCCAACAACGTCACGTGCTTTAATCAGTGTTAATTAGCGGGTGCCTTGGGACAGTGATGAGGGCAGGCAGCAGGAGCCCCCCCCACTGCTGCGTGCACAGCTGGTGTCGGTGCCAGCACCCACCACCTCCCGCCTCCCAGCCCCTTTAACCCACAGGCCCCTCCCCACCCACGACCCCCCAGCCCCTTCCTGATGATCCTGGGGCCCTGCCAGCCTCTGCCAGCACAGTGTCTGCTCCCAGCAAGCGCCTCCCAGAACTGGACCACTGACCATCCCAGGACTGGTCCCCATGAGGGTCCCCAAGGACACCCCCTGCTCTTCCTGTCCTCTGTGAGGGCTGGAGAAAGCCAGCTCCATCCCATGAGGAGCAGTGCCTGTCCTGCCATACATGGGGACAGTGGCTCAGGCCATGCTTGGAAGGGGACAGCCTGTGGTCTGGATGAAAAGGGAAGGAGGGATGCCACCAGAACCCATGCTCATGAGGACTCTTGTCCCACCCAGCCCCTCTAATCCTGCAGGAAAGCGGGATGGTGGGGGATTTACGATATCCAAAACCAGTGAAAAGGCAAAGCCCCCATCATATCTGGGGTCCCTGAATGCCCATGGTCCCAGGGGTTTTCAGAGTCCCATCACTGGGGGAGTCTTGGAGCCCTGTCCCCAAGACAAAACCCTGAGGCCCAGCAGAAATTCGGGGAGAGAAGCTGAGGTGGGATCAGAGGGTTTCCATATGCTGGAGCCCACTTTGGCTGATCTGGCTTTGTTCCCCTCCAGCTCCTGCAGCTCCAGCTCCTGCAGCGCCCTTCACCCCTGCCCACGGTTCCTCCATGGCCGTGGTGACACTGCAGGCTTCTGGAAAATGGGATAAACAAGAGTAAAAACTACAACTCATGGCAAAAGTTCCCTGCAGCAGCTGGGGCATCTTAGCCGCCCCCAACCATCCCTTGTCCTGGACTTGTCCCTCGGTGCTGGCACTGGCCGCAGGCATGTTAGAAGCTGGTGGGTCGGATCATCATGCGGGTGCCCTTCAGGGAGTAGCTGGGCCCCTGGAAGTGGTGCCAGCGGATGCCATTGAGCTTGCGGATGTTGTTCCGGGCCGGGTAGTAGATGCCATTCAGGTTGGAGAGGCCACAGGCATCAAACCACCATCCTGTGGGAAGGGAGCAGGGCAGGAGGCTGTCATTGCAGGCTGGCACCCACAGGTGCTGCGTGGGGGTGTCCCCCCGCTCCACTCACCTCCTGAGAGCATCTGGGCACACTTGCAGAGACAGTTGTCGTTGTCGGCGTCACGGGTGCTGAATTGGGTGCCCTGCAGTGCCAGGCCGCTCTGCTGCCCAGCCGTGCCACTGTAGTCCTGCAGCGACAGCCTGTGCCCAGCAGGAACACAGCCACTGTCACTGCTGGCTGCCACTGACTGCTGGGGGGTCACAGAGCCCCTGGCACTGCTTGGGGGCTGCCAGGAGCTGAACACAGCACAGAGGGGTGTGGGCAGAGATCCTGCAGTTCCAGCTTGGCCTCCTGTCCTTGGTCCCCAAGGGTGGAGGTTGTGCTATGCTGGGGCAGAGAGGACGCCCTGAGTATCTTCCACTCCTCTTGCTGGGGGGTCAGCTTGGTGCATGCATGGGATGGATGGTGCAGGGGATGTCTGGGGCCTGGTGCCACCTCCAGCCCAGCAGTGAAGTCCCCCAGCTGCTGTCCACCCTCCTGCCTATGGCCAGGAGCACACGGTCATGGCAAGCTGGCCATCAGGAGCACAGCATCTGTCCCTGGACATGGACAGCCTGGGGATGCCCAACACCCCTGGGAATGCCTGGTGGCCACAGCTGCGTCACCTCCCTTGCCCAAACAATGAGCCCTAGTGCAAGTGCCCAAGTTGCTGCCTAGGATAGGAACTCCCACTGGGATGGCAAATCCCAGTGCCTTGATGTAATTTTATATGTTAGAACTCTACTTCTCATGAGCCTGGGGAGAGATGAAAGTGTCACAGCAATGTGCCTGGCATCTGGCATCCTAACTACACCAGGATAACACAGTGAAGTCTATGGTGATCCTGCACCTCCCTGGGGCACACATCCAGCCCTTGCCCCTGCTGCCCACATGGCTTGGGGACAGTCAGAGATGGGGAGTGCTGGGTGGCTGTCCCCAAAGTGCCTCTCTCCTACCTGTAAAACTGCTGCTCGCTCCCCAGCTGGAATTTCCTGTAGTGGGCATACACCTGGCTGCCCTCCCAGTCCTGCAGCTCGACCCGCAGGGCATAGGGCATCTGGCTCGTCAGCAGGTGCACGGCCTCGTTCCCCAGCCAGTATTCCCCGGCCGCATCCCCAAAGCCCTGTGGAGCAGCAGAGTGGGTGAGTTCAGGGTGTCTGGGGTCCCCTCAGGGTGTCCCCCTCCCTGGTCAGGCACACACCTGCTTGTACTCCTTCCAGCTCCTCTGGAAGCTGAGGCTGCCATTGGCACGGAGCTGGATGATGGTCCAGCCCCCTCGATCCGTCTCCATGTCACAGTATGCCTGCAAGGGGAGTGAGGGACAGGCTGGGGGTGGCTTGGAGTGGATGGCCAGGTGCATCCCTACCAGACTGGGCAGCTCAGCATGGGTGCTCTATGGGTACTGGGGCTGGCTGAAGGGCTGGTGAGGGTGTGCTGTGCCCAGTGCCTGGTTGCGGGGGGTCTCTCCTCCCGTCCCAGCCATGGGTAGGGGCTGGGGTGCAGCGCTCACAGATCAGGTTGCCTTTAAAAACAGTTTTATACCCACATTTGGAAGGCCGTGCCAGCCCTGCTTTCACCTCATGGGTGCTGCCTTCGCCCCTGTGCAGCCCCAAGGCTGGATGGGGTGGGGAAACTGCCCTGGGATGTGCCAAGCAACAGGGATCTGGTGTGGGGCTGGTGTGCACTGGGTGGGCAACACTGTGGTGCTGCAGGGAAGCTCTTCTGGACTGTGCTCACCTTTTTGGGCTCGCTGAGGTTGGCAATGTACAGGGTGTAGATGCCACTGGCATGGATGCCCGCTCGGCGCACCTCAGCACAGTCCTGGAATTGCTGCTCCTGCCCAGGTGACGTGGCTGTGGCAGAGGGGACAGTGAGAAGGCAGAAACCCTGATGGCCCTGCAGCCCTGCTGGGTTTTGCTGCTTTTTCCTCTCCCTTTGGATGCCTTTGTGCTCAGAGATTTTGTTTTCTCCTTCTGCACCATCTCCTGAGGGCTGGGCAAGGCAGCTGTGACACTGGGGCTGCTGCCAGCCTAACCCTGGGGGTTTGCCATGGCTGGGAATGGCATCAGGCTATGGACCCACCCCTCGGGGCTCCAAGCTGCTCTTCGGTTGCAATGAGTGAATAATTTTCTAGCGGGAGGTGCTCCTGCCCATGGCAGGGTGCTGGAATGAGATGAGCTTTAAGATCCCTTCCAACCCAAACCATCCTATGATTGAATGACTCTATCATTTTTGAGGTGAAGTCACTCAAGCTGAGCAGACCACAGGGGCTCCCTGGCACTCAGCTGGGAGGACCAGGGGCTTTCTCACTGCCCCCACTCTGCCCGCACACCCTGCTCACCTCTGCCCTGGGAGACGAGGCGCACCAGGCTCTGGACAGACTGGAGGAGCTGGAGCTGCTGGCGCTGGAGCAGGCTGGTGTTGGCGCTGGCAGCCAGCAGCGTCCTTTCCATCTCCTCGATGGTGCCACTCTGCCGGCTCAGCAGCCGCTGCAGCTTCTCCTTCTCCAAGTGGGCCCCCACCAGCTCCGCCTGCTGCTTCGTCTCCATCTCCAGCACCCGCACCTCCAGGATACTGGGAGTGGGATGCAGTGGTGATGGGGTGGCAGAGTGGAGCCAGCTGCAGCTGCGGTGTCCCGGCGTGTCTGCAGGGACCCACTGCTGTCCCCATCCCCTGCTACGCCCCTTGAATTGTACCCTCACCTCTGGGAGGTGACCAGCCAGGGGAACTCAGAGCCCAAAAAACCCTGCTGGGTTTGTGCAACCCCCCAGCGACCCCAACCAGCACCTGGAGGGGTTCAAGTCCCCTCAAAGTTCAGTGTGACGTGGGAGAGACCAGCCTCCCTGTGGGGTCCAAGGGCTGTGGGGATCCCTGAGCTGCCCCAGGCCCTACTTGTTTCTGTTCTGCAGCTTGTGGATCTCGTTGGTCTGCAGCAGCAGCTGCTTCTCCAGCTTGGTGGTGGACAGGGAATTCTCCTGGAGCTGCATCTCGATGCGCCACGTCTGATTCAGCACCTGCCTCGGGAGCAGAGGGGAGTGCTGGCATCAGCAGCCAGAGCCACACACATCCCTGGTGTCATCAGGCTGGACAGTCTCTGGCACACAGCCCCGGTACCTCCTCCACAGGGCATCGAACCCTGTGTCAGCTCAGGGAATCGCTTTTATCTGCAGACAAACTGTGCCACCCACCACTGTCTCAGGGCGATGGGGACATGGGGACACTCGTGCCATACCTGGGCCTCCACGTCGGTGAGCTTGCGGCTCTGCTCGGCGCTGCGGTTGAGGAGGGAGCTGCCGATCTCCAGCATGGTGGCGGTCTGGTTCTGCACTGCTGTCTGCCGCAGCTCTGCCATCTCCGGCTTCACGCTGCTCTGGATGTAGCTCTCCAGCTGTGCAGGGAAGTGGGGATGCAGTGGGTCATTTGGGCACCTCTCTGGTGTCTCAGCATCCCAGCTGAGCCTGGCACCACCGGCCACAGCCGCCAGGCACAGCCCTGTGTCTCCGCATGGCTTGACCCACCTCAGGGCCCTTGGAATCTTATCAGAGGACAGAGCGAGTTGATCTGTAGCAGGGGAGGCTCCTCAGGCACTGGCTGCCAAGATTCCTGGGCTGTGGTACCAGCTGGGGCCTGGCACGGGCTTGTGTGTGCCCAGGTGTGCTGGCAAGCTGGGTGCCAAGCAGCCAGGCAGGGAGTGGCTGGCATTGGCATCAGCATCAGTTGCCAGCCCCCAAACACTGGTTTCCCAGGCCTGGGGTTTTGGAGGGTGAGGGGACACCACTGGCCAGGGAAGGTGGGTGTCCGGCACATGGAAGTACTCGGGGCTGGGAAGGAGCTGGCTGCCGACACAGCTCGGACACAGCTGAGATGACGCTTCCGTTTTCCCAGCCCGCGGGGGAGCCGCCTTTCCCAAAGGCTTTGCTATTTCTGGCAGCCCCGCCATGAGGTTCCCATTCAGCCCCTCCCCAGGGCGATGGCCTCGGGGGGGGGCACGGTCCCTCGGCGGGGGCCACGGGGAGCGGAAGGGGCCGCGCTGCCGCCCACGCTGGGAAAGCAGCCCCTGAGAGCAGGAGGGATGGGGGCTGCCCGGCTCCCTGCACCCCAGAGATCCTGCTGTCCCTGCAATGCCCAGATCCTGCTCCCTGCCTGAGCTCCCCAGTGCTGCAAGCAGAGCCCCACGTCCCCCTGCATCTTGCGAGGCTGTGGATCAGAACCAGCAGGGTTGGGATGCTGCTCTCTGGGTGGTGTGGAATGCAGGCAGCAGTGCCGGGATGTTCTGCACCATGGTGGGAATGCAGTGGTGCTGGGATTCCTGGCACTGTGTCAGGCGGGCAGCAGTGCTGGGACGTTTGGCATCATGATGGGCAGCAATACCAGGATGTTCAGCACCGTGGCAGGCAGCACTACTGGGATACTCAGCGTGGGAGTGGGGCTGGCAGCGGCCCAGGGCACAGAGCTCTGCACTTGTTTGGCATGACGAAATCCCACTGTTCCCTCCTCCTCTGCACCAGGCAGTGGCAAAACTGTCACCCCATGGTCAGCACCCATGTGGGGCAGGAGGGTCTCGGGGCAGGAAGGTCCCAGGGCTGACCATCCCAGCCAGCAGTGCCTGCACCCGCTTCCCTGGGGATTTTCCCTCGCAGGAACACGCTCTCAGGGAGGAAGCGGGGAAAGGTCGGAGAGCCACGTCTGGAAAACATTTCCCTGAGCTGAGGGATTGCTGGAGAGTTTCCCTTTAACCACGTCGTTAATCTTGTTGCTTCACAGGGCTTGGGGAGGCCTTTTCTCCCTCTCAATGTTGCTTTTTGCCTTTTTTTTTTTTTTTAAATAAACATATCTGTGAGCCGAGGGCAGAACATACCCACGGAAAAGGTCAGGCTGGCACAGGGAAGGCTGAGAGCCCTGGAGATGGAGCCCTGGATCCTGGCCTCAGCAGCTCCCTGTGAGCTGGAGTGGGGCACAGTGTCTCCAGCCATGGTAGGCATAGGGGACACAAGTGGGACAGGCTGTGTGCCAAGGACAGGGAACCCGGGATCCCCCCTCCTTCATCTCATGGGTGCTGATGTGAGCTGGGCTCTCTTGGTCTCAGAGACTCATCTCTCCACCGTAAGGGAAGAGCAGCTGGGGGAAAGGTTGTGGCACAGTTTTGGTCACCCCAAAACATCCCCGTGTAACAGGAGGATACTCAGCCACTTACTGTCCCCATGCTGGGATCTCATTGCCCACAGCCTGGTCATCCTGTTCTCCCTTCTTGCAGCCACATCCTTCCCCTGTCCCAGTTCCTATCCTGCCCTGGCATTTCTAAATATTCCACAAGCACTGGCTGGGAGGTCTTTGAGCCACAGGTGGGTAGAAAACCCTTCACCTGCTCCCCACACCCCTGCCCCCATCCCAGGGTGGGCAGCATCAGCCCCTGTGCCTCAGGCACCTCAGAGCTGCCGAACTGCCATTAGAGACCCCATCCCACCCCAAGTCCTCCCTAGACCTAGCGGCACCATCAAATGTTTGTGTCTGAACTAAAGTTAATTCCCCCTGAGACAGGAACAGCCAATGTGTCCTTGTGTGCTGGGTCCTCGCCATGTCCCCACCAAGAGGTGCCGAGTGGGGAGGGTGGACCAGCCCCCCAGTGCCATGGATGGGCGTCCTGGAGGAGGCTGGTGCTGGACATGCCTGAGGGTGTCCTGGGGAGCCCCACTGGGTACCAGGAGACCCCCAAATATCTCAGCACCCTGCAGGGCTCCCCGTGCCAGGGCAGAGCAGACAGGGATGCAACATTGTTTACGAGCTGTCCCTGAACCTAATGCCTCTTTTGAGCCCTCGTTTGTTTGTTCAGGGCTGGAGTCTGACCAAAACAAGCGTTCTTGGGCAGCTCTGCTGAAATTTGGGAAGCTAAGGAACAACAGCAAAAAACGTAGCTGCAAGCTGCCTCTAAAAGGAGAGAGCCATGCTGCAGGATGGGAGGGGACGGGATGGGGTGGGATTGTTCTGATGGGATGGATGGACAGAACAGGATGGGGATGGAATGGGGTAATGGGGTACTGGCTGCCCAGTGCTCCACTGCCTTGTGCTCCTTGGGGCTGTGGTGAGGGGCATTGCTGCCCACAGCTGTCCAGGTGTGCAGTCCCACTTTGCCTGTGGCTGTGTGCTCTGGACATGGCCATGTGCACCCGCGGCGGCACCCCAGTCCCCTGCCTTGCTTGGCCGTACAAAGGCTGTCCTCATCCCAAGGCACGCTCAGAGCTGGCCTGGGCACACAGGGCACAAAGACACCAGAGCACAGGAACATGAAGGCAGAGAGCTGAGGGCACAGGGACTGTGCACACCCAGCAGACCCAGCTGGTCCCACAGTGACAGAGATTCGGTGCCATCAGCCAGGTTGTCACTGTCCCTGCTGACCCCTCTGCAACACCCTGGGCTGGCTTCCAGCAGTGCCACGGTTCAGTGTTTTCCCAGCTCTTGAGGAATTTGTTCTCTAGGATGGCTGAGGGGACAAGGAACAACGTCCTGCACGTCCCTGCTGCCTGTGCTGTCCCCCACAGCCAGGGTGGCTACCCAAGCAGTGTGGCTGGCACAGGCCATCCCCAGGACTCCCACTCAGTGTGTTGGCCCCATCCTGATCCCTGAGTGCTGCAGGGGCTCGGCACAGGCACATCACCCAGGAAATGGGAGTGCAGAGGCACCCAGGTCCCATTGCAGCCTGGTGGGACACCACAGGACATGCATGTGGCCCCGCTGGGTCAGTGACAGCTGGGGACAAGCCGCTTCCCCTCTTATGAGTGCAGGTACCCAGTGTTCCTGGCATGGGCTGTGGGGTTCAGGGCCCCCAGGGATGTGTCCCCCGGGACGAGCTATTCCTGGGTCTGACGCAGGAAGCTACACTCAGCTGGTGGGGGCTCCAGGAAGGAAATGCTGCTTCCTGCCTCAGGCATTGGGGACGGGGCAAGACAGTGGGGGCTGGGGGTACCCTGTGGGTACACAGCCCCTCTGGTGTGGCACTCCACTGCCCCCACCCTGCACCATCCATAGGCCAGGAGCCGTGGGTCCCATACGGGGTCTCACCAAGTGCTGGAAGCTTTTGCAGAGCCCCTAAGAGGGAAAATGATGAAGCTGGAGAGATTTTGGTGGTCCCTGCCCTTGGGACCCTCACCTTGCCAGTGGCCAAACCCTTTGCCAGTATCCTTGCCCAGAACTTCAAATGCTGATCCCCAAGAGTTGCTTGGCATGGCTAACACAGCCAGGACCATGAGGAGCCCTATGGCAAGGATGGATAGGGAATACAGCCTCAGTGGGAAGTGATCTGGGTGAGGGATCTGCACCCATGAGCTGCAGCACCCGCAGAACCTGCAGCACGCATCCCCTCCATGCAGGCAGTGCCTGATGTCAGCTGCACACCCGCAGGGCAAAGCTGACCTGGCCGCTCAGGTGGGCACAGGCCCCAATGCCCACAGCTGTGCCACAGGGATGTTGCATGCATGGGTGCTGAACATAGATCCCTGCCCACATCCCCCCACTGCCTGTTCCCACACACACACCCCACACGCACCCCACACCCCACATCCTACCTTCAGCAGCCACTGGGTGCTGTTCTCCAGAATCCTCTCGAGGTGCCGCAGGCGCTGGGCAGCCCCGTGCCCGGCGGTGCCGGCCGGCGAGTCCCGCTGGAGCAGCACCTTGGCCGGGCCGGGGACAGGAGCGGGGGCGGCCGAGCAGGGCAGAGGCTCGGCCTCGGGCAGCACGAAGGTGTAGCTGCAGTGGCCGTGCTGCACGCGGTGGTAGCGCCGGCGGCCGCCGCCCTCCAGCGCCCGGCGCTGGGCTCCGGCAGCGCACAGAGCCGTCGTGGCACAGGTAAGGGCCACGAGGCCGAGGCTGAGCGCCCGCATGGCGCGAGGGTCCCCGCGGGGCCGGGGTGTCACGGCGGGGGATGCGCCGGCAGCTTGCTCCGTGCCGGGATGGGTCAGTGGGCGCTCGCCGCCGCGTCCAAGCGCGGCGATTTCGGCATTTCCTCCCTCTGAGCCGGCGCTGGCCGCCCCGGCCTTTTATCGCCAGCCCTCGCAGGGGGAGAGGGGAGGAAAAAAAAAAAAAAAAAAAAGAAAAACAAAGGGAAAAAATCTGTTTAAAAACAATACTTCTATCTTTTTTTCTTTCCTCTGAGTCCACTGCGGGGAGATCAAGTTTCACACGTGATCTATAAATGTCTCTCTCTCTCTCTCTCACACACACACACACACACACACACACACAAACACACTCTCACACTCTCACACACGCAGCCCGTCCCTTCCCCGGCCGTTCTCTGCGCAACTCACTGCACTTCTTTGAGTGGGCAGCGCCACGGCAGCACGGAGCCCTCCCACCCTCCAGCCCTGCACCCATCGAGTCCCCCCGATCAGCACCCTCTGGGACTCACCACACCCAGGCACCCCCATCCCAGGCAGCACAGCTCCCTCCCTGAGTCCCGGCTATTTATAATGCCAGCGGGAGCCAGGCCTGCATTTCACTCCTCTGGCCATGGGATGAGCCCGTGGGGACCAGGAGCGGAGCTGTGTCCTGGGCAGAGCTTGGCAGGGCACAGCCAGACTGTGAGTGGGGCTTGGCGTGTCCAGATCCCAGGCCGGGGTCTCCCGGGGGCTGATGGATTCTGACCAGAACTGGGGGACACCACATTTGCCAGCCCACGTATTGGGATAGGATTTAGGCTGTCTTCCCCAGGAGGAGATAATCCCAGTGGTGGGGACTGGCTGCCAAGAGGATGCCCAAGCATCTCAGCAGAGGGGGATTTTCTTCGCCAGCTAGAAAAACCCCTGGTAATTCCCAATCCCTGTGGAATAGCAGTCCCAGTGTCACACTTGCCACTTGCCACAGTGCTGGCTCAGGAAATGAGCGATGCTGGTGGAACTTTAAACAAAAACTTGAAATAAAATCTTTCCCTGGTACCCCAGTGCTGGGGGGCCAGGGCAGGGTGTTCCCCCCCAGGGACCCAAGATGCAGAGCTGGGAAATGCAGGATTACACCATGGCCGCAGCCAGAATCTCAGTGCCCCTCTGACAGCAACCCATGGGAATGGGGGAAACAGGGACGCAGGAGAGATGCCAAGGGTTTAATCCGTTTATTTGTCATGAAGCGATCGGAGGAGCTGCTCCGGCAGCTTTGTGCCGGCTCTGGGGCTGGCTCGATGCTGACACCCAGCGCTCCCGTCCTGAAGGGTCTGTGCAGCCCTCGCAGCCCCGACACAACGAGGCCAGCCCCGGCCCCCCTCCGCTCATGCTCAGGGCAGGGACAGGGAGTTGGGAGCCCGGCAAACCCCGAATGCAGAGCTGCCTGCGGCTGAGGCAGCGATTTAAGCACACACATGGTATATATACACCAATACAGCCCTCTGCGCCTGTGGACACACACAGTGTGGCAGGGAGGGACAGACTGGAACGCCTGGGCTCGGCACCCCGTGATGGCTAGGGTGGGGGGGGGAGTTGCCGTGCTGCTTCCAACACATCCCAGTTTGGGAATGCAGGAGGCAGCAGCATCCCCTGCCCGGGCTGGCATTTGCACTGTGTGTGTCCCTGTCCTAGACCGAATACAGCTGTGGTCACCCCAAATTCCTGTGCCCACATCCAGCTGGGAAAGAAGCTCTTCGAGCCTCTCTGTGAAGCTGAGGACAGCAGGATTTGGCTCATGAGGATGCTGAGTGCTGGGCCAGCATGGTCCCCAGAAGGGTTCCCAGTCTGGGGATCCAGCTGCCCCAGGACAGCAGGATTTGGCCCTTGGTTGTGCTGGTGGAGATGCTGAGCACCAGGCTGGGCTGCTGTGAGCACTGGCACGGTCCCCTCTGGGGTTCAAACCCTGGGGTCCCAGCCCTGGAGGCCCTGCTGCTTCCCATGCCTGTGGCTGAGGATGGGGGCTACTACCCAGCACCTGGAGCAGATCAGTGGTGTGCTGTGCCCCCCAGCACTCCCATAAAATCAGGACCCTGTGGAGCCAGGGCATCTCCCAGCCCTGGGGGACAGTACTCAGGCAGGCATCAGCTTCATTAGCAGGATCCAACCCCTGGTCTAACCCCATCCCACCCGTCTGGAGGAAGGAAAGGGATGGAGCAGGCTAGGAGAGAGGGAAGACCAGAGGAATAAAGGAGCCACCCCCTCCCCAAGCCCTAGGGCTTTGCTTTGGACTAATTGCAAATTAGATTTTCTGAAAAGGAAATGTTTTACAGGCCATAAATTGTCTCAAAAGAAAAGGGGGATGGGGGGCAGAGAAAATTGTGCAATTTTTTTTTTTAGTGGATGGAAAAACAGGGGTGATGTGGCTGGAGCACGGTGGCAGGAGCTGGCTGGGAGCTCCTGCCACGGTGCTCCAGCTCCCGTGCTGGTGGCTGCTAGGTGCCTGTGTGCCGTTCTGTCTTCGGCTTCTTCTGTCGCTTTTTGCCTTTATTTTTGGGTTCAGTTTTCTCTGAAATAAAAAAAGAAGGAGAAAAGTAGGGCTCTTTCGTTGTCCAGGCAACACGATCTGACCTGAGCCCCATCCATGGGATGCTGATCCCATATCCTCCCTCAGGGTTTTAGTGTTGGACCCAGTTTCTGATTTTGGGGACCCCAGAGCCCTCTCTGGGTCATGAAATAGAAGCGTGGGTCTGTGGGGGGTCTGGGTGTGCTGGTGGCATGGGCAGAGGGACACTGGTGTGTTGTCCTCACATCTCCCATGGCTGGACTCTAATTCCTGGTACCCCAAAATCCCTAGGAATGGGCTGAGGCAGCTCAACCAAAGCGGGCTCTGAGCAAGGACTGTGGATGTTGGAGAGGGACAGCGGCTGCACCAACACCCCAAAGCCATGGCACAGCCGTGCTCAGCTCTGCCATGGTGTGGAACATGTCTCCCTTCTCTCTGGAGAGGAAGGTGTGCAGGTGCTGCCCACCACCACGGGACCCAGACAGCCTCTGAGAGGATTTGGGCATTTGGAGTGCATATCCATGCATAGGTGCTAATGCTCTCCCTGTGGATGCCCTCCACATGTGGATGGTCCCCATGCCAGTGGCACAACCAATGTGCTGGCAGAGCCTGGATGCATCCCAGTACACTTAACCCGCTGCCAGCTTTCCAGGGTCAGGCTGTTGGGACCCAAATCTTTGCTCACCCTGAGAAGCTGCCACACACCCTCCAGCTGGCTGAGGTGTTGTTGCTGAGATGTCAAAGAAGCAGGGATTCAGGACAAACCCTGCTGTGCCACGGGCTCCAGTGGGAGGGAGCAGTCCGTGCTATGGATCAGAATGGTTGCCCCAAAAACTGGGCAGCTTTGTCTGTCCTTGCCCCCCTGTGCCCACTCCAATTAGAGTCACATGGGTGAGGGGTTCAGTGGTGTGAGGAGCACAAGGGACCACGACTGTCCCTGGTGCTGTGTGTGCCAGCGCTGTTGTCCCCAACCCCTTCTGAGGGCTCCAGTTCTTGTCCTGCCTGGCTGTTTCTCGGCTCTGATCTCCCAGACAGTTGCCACCCACAAAGGAGAGGGCACAGCACGCACGCCAAGCGTCTGGAGAGCGGGACAGACACCCAAGGCAGATTTACAGCAGCGCGAGGGGTTTGTGCCATGGCCAAGCGCGGTGGCTTTTCCCTTCCAAGCGCCTGGATGGCTCAGAAGTGGTGGCACAAATCTCTCATCACACGGTCGGGTCCGGCCGACTGCCCTGGCTCGCCTGGGCTGGTGGTGTCTCGGATGCATCAAGTGAACTCCTCGTCCTGCTCCAGCATCTGGATCCTATAATCCAGCACTTGGCTAGGCGGGCAGGAGCCTGGGAGCGAGGGCAGATGCACGCTCTGCCGTGGCAGGGATGCTGAACAGCCTGCCCAGGAGTGGGAGACATGGAGGGGCTGCTCTCTCCTGTGGGGGCTGCGTGGGGGGCACTCATGGGATTCCTTCTGCTGGACAGGGGACAGTCTGTCTCTGAAGCTGATCTCAGACACCAGCCTGAAAAGTAGAGTCCTGCCAGCCCCTGAGCCCATCACTGTAGCCCCAGGGCTTCCAACTTGCAGGAGCAAAAGCAGAGGCAGAGGCAGGAGGCCAAGAGCCTTTCTGGGGTGCCTTCCCAGTCACCTCACAAGATGAGGTGCCCCTGAAACAGTGGCACAGCAGTCCCTGCCAGTGGGACCCGCTGTGTGCCAGGCAGGGCTGGGCATGGGCACGGTGCTGCAGGACACAGTGCTCCGGCGCAGCCTGTCCTCCCACACTAAATTTCTCGCATCAAACTGTCACCAGCTCTGTGGGTCTGGAGCTGGCTCAGACCAGCAGGGAGGGGAACATCCTCAAAATCGATGCCACCTGGCACCCCAAAGACGTGAGTTGGGACTTGGGTGGGGAAGGGAATCAGCTCCTCTGCACTGTCAGCAGGAAAATATTACTTATGATTGATGGTGCTGGGATGAAGCCTCTCTCCTGGCTCCATGGCCCTCGCCCAGCACGCACGTCCTCTGCTCTTGCCCCCCTTCTTCGTCCTTTTTCTCTCCACCCTCAAGTCCTGTCCTCTCTGATCCCCGCCACGCTGGCGGTGCCGGCCAGCTCATCCTACGGCATGGAGTGATCCCGCAGCTCCGAACCGCAACCCTCGGTGGCTCAGATCTGCTGCCAGGCACTACAGATCGGTATCTCATGCATCCCCCTTTCTGCCAGTTGTTAAGTGGAGATTTATTAGGGTAGCTTCAGTCCAGATGCCTGCATCCAAAAATGACATCAGCCGTGTCCTGGTTCCCATTGCCAGCCCTGCACCCGTGCACGCACTGCCTGGACAGGCCCTGAAGCAGGTCTGATGTGTGAATGGTGGGGGGATCCTTGAGCCAGGGAACCCCCAGCCTGGAGATGAGGTAGGGGGAAGCACAGGAGCACGAGTGAGCATCTGGCCGGATGAGCCATGGAAGGGGATTCTGCCCTGGGGTGTCTCCCAGAACTTTGGCCATCAGAAATCCCCTGGATGATGTCCTCCTGCTCCACGAGCGCTCCATCTTTTGGGGAGCTCAGAGGTTTCTGCAGGAACCTCCCCTGTGTGTGTCTCAACCCTCCTTACTCAGAGCTGTGGTTCACAGAAAGCCTCACTTCACGTCGTGGCAGGACGAGATCTGGAGCTCGGCAGCCTCATCCCACCACGGCGGTTCATGCCAGTGCCCAGCCCAGTCCAGCATGGAAGGGGACACTGGCTCGTCACAAGCAGTCTTGGGGACTACCAGGTGGGAGCAGCCAGCCCTAGGGCTGCTCAGCACATGTGCCTGAGATGACGGCTTTACCCAGAATTTCAAAATGCTTGGGAGATGACAGCATGGCTCGCCGGCCACTGCCAGACCCTTGCTGCCACCGTCCTCCTGCAGCGCCCCTCGGGCTCACTTTGGAGGGACGCGAAGCTGTCCCCAGCCCCGGTGGGGCGGTGCTCACCTCCCGGGCAGTGCTTCTTCATGCGGCACCTCCTGGTCTCCAGCAGCGCGGGGCAGGCAGTCCCTTCCTCCCGGGCAGCCTCCGGCACCTCCCGCACCCGCGTCTCCACTCCCCACTTGCAGCCGCAGGTCCGGCTCTCGTGGGTGCAGGCGCTCCACTCGCTCCACGGCCCCGGCTCGCACGTCTCTGCGGGAACAGGGGCAGAACGGATTGGTGACCCCTCGGCGCCAGGCACGTCCCCAGGGACGGCGGGCGCGGGGTGCGAGTGCTGCTTACCTTGGCACTCGCGAGTGCCGGGCTGTGCTGCAGTGCCGGGGGGACACTGCCGGAAACACTGGCCCTTGTACAAGTAAAACTTGTCCTTGCACTTCATGCAGAAGTCTTTGCTGAAGCAGCTCTCGCAGCTGGGCGACCTGCACTCTGCCGGGAGGGACGGCCGGTCAGCGGGACAGCCCGGGGCACCCCCGGCACCCACGGGGGACTCAAAACCCGCGGGCTCCAGGCTGCAGTTCTGGGCAAGGGAAAAGGGGACGAAGCCCCCCCAGCCCGGCCGCCCCTGGATCCAGTGCCACCAGGGATGCTGTGGGAAACGAAGCCATCGCCCTTCCCACAGCACTGGGACCCGCAGGGTGGCGAGGGGAGCAGGGGGCAGTAGTAGGAGCAGGGGGACCCCGGCTGGCGAGGGACGTACTTGTGCATCTGTTGACCTCCAGACCCCGCACACCAAAGTAGCCTGGGGGACAAGTGTGGACGCACATCCCATACTGGCGGATACCGTCCCTCCAGATAAGCAGGAAGAGCCGGTGGTGGCAGGTGATGCAGCCGTTGTCCTCAGAGCACAGGACGCAGCCCGTGCAGTTTTCCAGCAGGCCGGCACTCGCTGCGGGGACAAACGGAGGAGAGGGGCTGTGGCACAGCTGCCGAGGTGAGTCCCAGCTCCGTGGCAGCCCCTCTCTAACACACTAGGGTGACAGCACTGTCCTGACTCCCTGCAAATACCACTCCACCTCTCTTTACTCCTCAAATCCCCACCTCTGCCCACGCTGGCAGCGTGGGGACACAGGGAGCCATCGCTCCCAGCTTGGTCATCACTGATGGCCTCCATCACTGCAAGATCCAGACCGAGGGTTTGCTCCATGCCCAGCACTGCCCGTGGGTGACAGCCTGAGCCACATCCCAAGCTAGCCTTGCCCATCCCGTGGGAAATGAAACAACCACTGGGTCAGCGGGTAGAAATATGCTCTGACCGGGATTAATCAGTTGATGGCTGTTAAGTGTCAGAGGACAAAGGGCATTTTGGACGCACTCAAGAGGAGCTAAGGATCTGTCTGTTTGCCCAAGAGCCTCTGTTGCCTCCCTGGCTGCCTGTGTTTACTCTCAGCCTGTGGGAGGGTGACTGACACCGAGGTGAGCTCTGTTCCCAGGGACAAGGACAGGGTGCCAACATCCACCAGCCCTCAGAGACACCGCCAACCACTCCTGCTCCCTGAGCCCACAAAAAGCAGCCTGGAGGGATGCTCCTGGCACTGGGGCACTTTGGGAGCAGAGGAGCTAAGCATCGAGCTCTGGGGGCTACAGATGCCCTGTGTCTTTTTGCAACTCCAGGCTGGCTGTGCATCACAAAAGGGGCAACTGACCTCCTGCATGCAGACATCCAATGCCTTCACTATGCTCCTGTGTTGGGAAGTGTTTGCTTGGCTCTGGCACCACAGGCTGAGTAGCAGTGACAGCGGCAGAAGCCCTGGTACAGTGTGCTTAGGACCCGGGCTCTATAGAATCATAGAACCACTGAATGGTTTGGGTTGGAAGAGACCTTCAAGATCATCTCAAGCCCCCTGCCATGGGCAGGGACACCTTCCACTAGACTAGGTTGCTACAAGCCCCATCCACCTGCTGGTTGCTGCCTGGCATGGACATAGACTCAGCCCTGGGAGCAATGCCTGCCACGGGTCCCTCTGACCCCAGGAGCTGCATCAGAAGGGTCCCATGGCTGTGGGGCTGGGGCAGAGGTGCTGGGGAAGCTGGAGAGATGCAGGCAGAGGATTCTGTCTGACGATGGTAGCGGGCAATGCCTCGCAGCCCCGTGTGCTGGTCCCTGGCACAGACCACTCCATGGTGCTGTGGTGCCATGCAGTTGTCCCCAAGCTGGCTCAACCCAGTCCCCTCTCTGGGGCACACTGTCTGGGACAGCAACTGCCAGGAGCCTTCATTAGAGCTGCGTCTGCTGGGAGCGCTAACGAAGCACCTTGGATCCATTAAGTTGTTATGGTCTCCGTTACATATTTACCAAACGCTGACAACATTTGTGTTCCTGGCTGCAGCTGGAGCGACTTCCCTAGAGACCCATGGATTTACGAGCCTCTTTCCCTTCCCTAATTCTTTTTGATATTTAGGGAGTTTTTTGCCGCTCTCCTTCCAACCCCGGCCAGGGTAGAGAAGGTGGGGAGCCCTGGATGGGCTCTGGGGCCTCCTTCCTCTCACTGGTTTTGGAAATAATCCCACGGTATGGACCTGGGAGAAATGGGGTCGTGCTCCTCCACCCCACGGTGCTTCAGGCATGGCACACACGTCTCTGCCACAGGGAGTAACACTGGGAGCCACCACAGAGCACAACAGAATGGGGCTCATGCTGAAACCATGGGATTGGGGATTAGGGACAAATGGTGGGTTCTTCTCTGCCTGCCCAGTGATGACGGCAGAGTGCAGGGCTGGGCTGGGCACTGGGCAGGGGGCACAGTGGGTACCTGAGTTGTACTGGACATGGGTGTGGAATCGCCCATCTCTGCCCACCCTGTGCCCAGTCCTGCTGGGAACTGGGAGTCTCCGGGGTGCTGGACTGCCCAGATCAGAGCTCCCAGTGGCAGTAGGGAGGCAGTGGGGTGCTGCAGCATCTTTTGTGGCTCCTGGATCCTGTGCTGGACTTTCTGTTGTATCCCAGGGGGTATAAAATGTCTGGGGTGTGAAGCCATGGCTAGACTCCAAGGTGCTGCCAAGATCTGAGGTCCTTGGAGCATTGTGCTACCCAGCATCAAGCACTGGTAGCTGGAGCCCCTCTTGGTGCTAGGCTGTTTCCCATCAGGGGTGTTTTGGCCACCAGCCTGGCCACCCACATTATCATGCACACCTACTGCCTCCGCATGCCTTTAAAATGGAACAACTTCAAGGGGAGCTTTCTGGGCTCCAGCCCTGAGAGCCCTGGTTCTCGGAGGTCCTGCCCCTACCCTGGCAACATTGGTCCCAAAACCAAGGCATTCCTGGCACAGAGCTGAGAACCAGCCCTGGCCCACTCCACACAGCCAGCTGGCACTGCCTGGAACAGCCCGGCAAGGGGACATGAGCCAGTGCCCAATGGAGGGGGCATGTGCCTCAGCACAGCCCCGGCACATCCTGCCCTTGCCCAGGCACCGAGCAGTGGCTCAGCTGGTGCCTCTTCCAGGGCAAAGGATGGGACAGGGGACAGGCAGTGCCTGCCTGTGGTTCTGAGAATCCTTCCAGGAGGTTTTACTCCTAAAGCACTTAGTGTGTTATGCAGAGAAAGAAAATATTGGAAAATCAACCCGTTTTGTGCTATCCCCACTGTGTCTAGCTCTGCTGGGGTTTGCAGAGCTGATCCCAGTGCCAGCCAGCCCCAAAGGCAGGGCTGGCACTGGGCAGGCAGTGCCATGGGGCTGTGCTGTGCATCTTCCTGCACTGCTAAGCCAGCCCTGTGCCACGCATCCCAAGGGGAACGCAGATGGTCCCTAAGGGGGCTCAAGGTGGAGGGTTGGGGGGATGCTGGTTCCTTGCACCTTCCAGCCCTGGTTCACAACTCCTCCGTGCAGGCAGGACAGGCAGCCTGGTGTCCCAAAGCCATCCCGCAGTACCCGAGCGGGACAAGCCCACTGCACACACCGTACCTTGCTTCTTCCACCGGTTCTGCGTGAGCATTTCCATGGAGCTGATGAATAACAGCAACATGAATATTATCCACTGCATCTGGGCAGGAGTGATGTCGGGCAGAGAAGGAATCAAATCATCCAAGCGGCTTGCGGGCTCGGCTCCAGCCAGAGCCAGTGAGGGGTGGTGGGAGGGCGACGAGCGGCTCCGGGCTCACACCATCCCAACCCGAGCTTCGGGCACACAGCCACACTTCAGGGCAGCATGAGCCAGTGACACTGGGGCAGGCTGGGGCTGTCAGGCCCGGGGAGTGCTCATGGTGGCGGAGAAGTGGCGTCTGCTCCGGGGAGCTCTGCCTTTATAGTCAGTGTCAGCCCCCTCTCTTCACCCTCCCCTTCAAAATAATAATAATCCTAAAAAAAGAAATAAAAAATCCCCCAGCAGCAACAAAGCGACTGGCAAACGCCCTGGCTGGATCCCCCCGGAGCACTCCAGCCACCACCTCGGCTGGGAACCGTCCTGCCGTCCCGCCGCGGTCCGACTGTCCCGCTGCCATCCCAGCGCCGGGGTCACAGAGAAGCCCCCTGCGATTTTGGGGGGGTGGAGCTAGGCGGGTGACGCTGCCTGCGCCGGCCCCCCCGGCTCAGCCCCCCGCTCCCAGCCTCGGCAGGGCCGGGGGGGGCAGTGACAGTCCTCGGGCAGGGCTGAGCCCCCCGGGCAGGGCTGAGCCCCCCGGTCGCCGGGAGCCGTGGCGGGTCTCCGGCAGCTCCGGCGGCGGCTGTGGGTCTGCCCCGGCTGTCCCCAGGATTGCAGCTGACTCTGATTTTCCGAGCGCTTCTTAACTCACCTCCCTCCGAGCTGTGGGAGTGGAGCTGAGCCGAGCCGAGCTGTGCCAAGCTGTGCCAAGCCAAGACGAGCTCACTGAGCTGTTCCGGGCTCTCACGCGGCTGTCCACACCCTTTGTCTCACTCTGTGCTCCCCAAAACCCACCCTGAGAGCTGTGCTTGGAGTGGGATACAAGACAGGAGGGGGCACCTCCCTCGCCAGGTATCCTATAGGCACAGGTCCCCATCCTGGGAGCCCCACATGCTTGTCCCATCGTGCCAACCCTGTGCCAGGAGCTGTACCCCGGAACAGCCTGGTGACCTCCCAGCCAGGGCTCCAGGGCCACTGGACAACAGTGACGGCCCCAGTGACAACGCATTCACCCCTGGCACCACCAAGTGCAAACTAGCACATGGTGCCCCCGTCTTTCCCCCCGGAGGGGGCACAGAGGGATTTTCTGGGCACACAGGACCCCCCCAAGCACCTTGGGAAAGATGGTCATCCACCGGCTCATCCCATACACCAATAAACTGCAGGGCTCCTTCCCACCTGGGATGCTCTGGGTCTGCATCACCTGGGAGGGATGCATGGGCTGGGGGCTGCTGAGAACCAGCAAACTCATTGCACAAGAGTGGACCACCCACGGGGCCGCAGTGGATGTGTCCATCAGTGTCATGGGGTGCCCAGGGACAGTACACTGGGGTTAATCTTCTCTCTATTCCTTGAATTTCTCCCGTCTGTTTCCTTTCTCTCCCCCAGCCCCCTTGAGCCTCTGTCCCCACCGCTCCCATCCGGCACTGCTGCATTTCATTCCTGAAGGGTTAATGATCAGACAACAAAGGAGCCATTTCAGACCCCTTTGGCCTCACTGTAGGAAACCAGGAGTAATAACTGAGGAAACCAGGAGTAATAATGGTTGGGATCACTTTAGGTTTTTTTTCTAATGATGAAATAAATTGGAAAAGTACACATAAAATGCATAAATTGCAGCATCTGGCTCAGCTGAAATTTCCATAAACAACCAAACCTGCAGCATGGCATCACCATCAGAGGTTTGCAAGGGCTGGGGGGCCCATGAACATGGGGATGCTGCTGCCACTCCAGCACAGAAAAATAGGGATATGGGAATGGCTCTCTAGTTATCTGAGTGTCTCCGAAGCCTGGCTGCAGGCAGCTGCATTGGTGAGGATGGCCGTGACCCAGGGGAGATGCGGGCACCACAGGGCAAGGAACCGCCACAAGTCCTGTTGGGTGCCAGCCCAGCTGCCCTGAAGCCAATAGGGAATTTCCTTGTCCAGACCTGGAAGACAAACACTGGGCAAGGGCCAGGGAAGCACCTCATTCCTGGTCACGCTCTCTGGCCGCTGGCATGGGTGAGTGGATGTCGGCGCAAGCCTTGCCAGGATGACCCGTCACAGGAGGACTCACTAATTAGACAGCTCTTGTTAGTGCTGGATCCTCGGGGCAGCACATGGCCATTGCTCAGCCCATTCCCAGCTGTTTGGGATCATCGGGGATTTGCCAAGGGTGGCAGAGCCGCTGTCCTCATGCCCATGCTACTGTGTGCCAGGTATTCCTGAGAGAACAGAGAAATCCACACGTTTCCCTTAATTTGTCTATTTACGACAAATTCAAATGGCAATGGGAGGAGAGGTGGTGTCCGCTGTTTGACTGGGCACCTGGCAGTTCTCTGTTGTGCTGGGCGGGGTTTGGGGGGCTGCAGGGAGGCGGGAAGCTCAGCTGATGATGCCAAGGCAGCACCCGCGGTGACTCAGGGATGATGCCGGGGAGAACCGAGGCTGAGCCGCGGGTGCCGCTGGCAGCTCCCGGCTCCTCACGCAGCCCCGCTCCACGCCAGTACAGAGGGAATGAAATGTTCCTCCTCCGTCTTCCAAAGCAGAAGGGAGAAAGTGTCCAGAAAGATAATTTGGAAAGTTTGTTTGACACTCGAGCACACTTTCATCTTCGGAAAAATCTTGGTGACCTTCCAAGGCTGCACCGCCTGCTTCCCGGCACGGCAGGCGCCCCAGGGCACACGCCCGTGGCACCATCCCAGTGGCTGCTTTCGGGATGCTCAGGGCTCTGGAGGGGACAGTGCGGTCCCGCCGGGCCCACAGGTCAGCAGGGATGCAGTCACAGAGGTGGTGGCACACGGATGCAGGCACGGGCATGCTCCTAGCAAAGGTAGTAAAGTGAAAATTAAATGTCTGGATCTGGCTAGCAGCAGAAGGAGACAGGAAGGAGCAGGGGGACGGAGGGACCCCTGGATGAGGGCGGGGTTTTCTCCACAGGTGCCATGAGCTCCCAGCAGCCACGAGGTACTGGGAGGGATCTTCTCCAGTGCATCCCAGGCGATAAATGTGGGTTTGATCAGGGGAGGGTTTGAGCGGATGGTAGTGGATAAGGAAGAAAAATACTTGGCATTCCTCTCCCATCATAACAAGCCCAGATGCTTGGACGCTGGCAGCCCACTTCCCACAGGAATGGAAAGTCACAGCTTCTCTCATGCCAGTTCAGCAGAGGCCCTTTCCCTGATCTTATGAAATGCCAGCTCCACTTCACACTGCACTGCAGTCCTCACAGGCATCCTGTGACACAGCTCCCTCCATCACCTGGGTCCCCGGCAGTGGCATTGCCCATGACCCCTCCAGGAGAGGCAGAGCTCAGAACAGGGAAACCTGCTGGGAAAGGCCAAGTAGCAGATTTACTGCTGGTGTGGCTGCTCCTTCCCACATGTCAACATGTTGGGAGTACCTGGACTGGCACAGCCCTGCAAGGGAGGAGTGCTCTGGAGAGGCTGATGCTGTGGGAAGCTCTAATGGGAAGCAGCTCCTGCCTGGTCAGAGCTGGCAGGCGCATCTCCAGCCTCCTGGCAGCCCAACTCACCACCTCCCATGCCAGAACAGAGCCAGTGAGGTCCCTCAGTGCTGGGATGCCATCAGCTCTCCCTGAGAGATGAGAAGGAAGGTGTGAAGGTGGCTGATTTTAGCGCTGCCATTGCCAAGTGCAGCCTGCAGCACACTCATGGCACACTTGCTCTCCCCTCCTCCTCTTCCTCCTTATCCTTCTCCTTTTCCTTCTTCTTGTCCTCCTCATGCCACACTCCAGCCATTCCTGGGTTTGTGCCACCCGCCATTCCTGCTGTTCTCAGGGAATGTGGCATCCCAAGAGGCTTAAGATCGAGAGCGAGCTCCAGACCTCCATCTCTCATCTTGGCTCCTCTGGCTTGCTCCAGTCCTGAATGCCAGCATGCCTGCACAGCCTTCAAGTGTTCCAGCTGCCAAAACAGGAGCAAAGCCCAAAGAGGGAATTGGCATCAAGTGGTGCTGAAGGCCGAGGGGCAGCAAGAGTAGGAGAGGGAGCCAGGAAGAAAGCGAAGATGAGCAGTGAGATGGGAGGGAAGGCTTGGTGTCGAAACTGAATTCCTGGTCCATGTCAGCAGAGCAGATTCCCAGTGTTTATTTTATCTCTTTAGTTGAGCCCCTTTGAGGCAGAATATATTAAATGGCCTGACTTTATATAATGGAAATAATTGAAACAATACTCCTGCTTCCAGCCGCAACGTGCCGCGATTTCAGCCAAGAGTGGCCAGCCTCCTCGAGGTGGTGGGGACAGCCGCCGCCGCCGCTGGCGCTTGTTCTCTGGTTATTGTTGACACATGTCAGCGTCGCCTTCCAATTTCCGTACAGCTGTCAGAGCGGGGAGAACACCCAGCGGCTGGCGCGGGGTGGGCTCAGCGCCGGCCAGCACCGACGGGCGCCGGGGAGGACGGCCGCCCCCACACTGGGCTCCTCCATGGCCACGGGTGGTTATGGCTGAGCTGGGATTTCCCAAGGGGAGGTGGTGCTTGGGCAGCACTCTCAGGTAGCCAGGAGATGAGGATGGTGGAACATGGACAACCTTGGAAGGAGGGAGGATGCGCTTGCTCGCTGCGTGAAGCATTGAACTGGGACATCAGTATTCACTGGAGAAGGTGAAAGGAGGAGATGGATATGAAGGGTGGGAGTTGTTGAAGGTTTTATCCAACTCTGCCCCAGCAGTGGGTGACATTGGGGCAGACAAAGCCCCCCAGCCCCAGCATCCCTGTGGGAAAGGACTTGCACCAAGCACCATCCTTGAAGCCAACACCAATCTTCATCCCACATGAGCCACTGAAACTCTGCCACTGAAATTCTGTCACTGAAAATCTGTCATTGCTCCTTGAGCAGATCTGGATGGATGAAATGAGCAAACACAGTGGTGAGGAGTCACCAGTATTGAGCCAGGCCATAAACCAATTCCCATTTGCTGGCACTGCAGGGTTCCTGGGGAGACCTGGCAGGTGATACTAGCAATGGGAGGCAAGGTCTTCAAGGAACTGAGAAAGTGAAAAAATGGTGTGAAAACTGCTCTAGAATCTCTTCCTGCCATTGCAGCCACTCCCTCTGGCTATGCTTAGTGGGCACTCAGGGAAGGTTTCTCCAAGGAAAGACAGGAGATGGGACTTGCAGTGAAGGGCAGGGAGTGTGGGGTTTGGGGCAGCTGCACTGCAGATTCCTTTGCTGTAGGGAGCTAGAATTCCCCAGATGAGTTGGGTGCCACTACTGTGCCCGCACTACCCCTCAGCCTTGGCACAGCCTGCTCTCCCAGCAAAGCCAAAGCATCGGTGACCATGGAGCATCTTCTCCTGTGCCAGACGTGACTATCGGCTGCCTCTGCATTCCCTGCAATGAAAATCATATGTTTGTTACTGGAAGGGAGTGAGGCACTGGTATTTTAGTAGCTGGCCCTCTTCTATTCTCCTAAGAACCATATATGCCAAATTCCAATATATTTTTTTTAATATTTGGACTATTTAAGGAAACTATTGAGAAAGACAGATGGAAGCATCAGTCAGATGGATGTTCCTGGCTCCACGTGAGACAGCACTCAGAAGTCCCATTCTTTTTCAAATAATTTTAATGTGAATACATGGTTCCCCTCTTGCACATCATTCCCCAGGAGGGTAAATCCTCTGACTCTGATGGATGACTCTCACCAGATGGAATTCAGCAGAAGACAAAGGCTTTGGGCAGGCTGCTGGTTGGGGATGGGGAAATTCCCCCTGGCAGCCACAGAGCCCGGGGAGGGCTGTAGAAGCAGCCGCTGCAGTTGTGGCTCCGGTGCCCACGGCCAGCCCTGCCCATGCCCCACTGCAGCTGCAGGTTCCAGTGCATGTGCTGCCAGTGAGGGGACGTGGTGAGAGGTTGAGGTGACCCTGAGCAGTGGAAGGCAAGCAAGGGTGCCCATCTGTGTGCCCTCAGGGAAGGAAAACTTGGGATGTGTGTCTGCACCTGCACCTCAGCTTGTGCCAGGGCTGAGAGCCTGATGTTGGTGCTGGCATCACTCAGCTGGGACTCGGCCACCAAAGGCTGTGACAGTGTCTCTGTCTCCAAGTTTACTTTTAAGCCATTTTGCTGAAAATCCAGCCCCAGTGTCTCAGCTCTGGGATCTGGGCTGGGTCCTCTGGTTGCAGCTGAACTTGGACTTTTGCAGCATCCCAAACCTCATGGACCCCTCGTGGCAGCAGGATGTGATCATTCCGTGACAAAAGCCAGCGGCTCCTCAGCTCCCGCCTGCCCTGGCCAAAGCTGCAGGGATGTGCTCATGCTTTGGACACCAAGCCAGGAGGAAACAGCGTGTCTAGGAGCCTGTCCTTTCATGGACCCTGCTGTGCTGGCACGGGGTTGGGAAACACCCAATTTAAGTTCATGGTCCACAGGAACTGGAATTTGGGTCTCTTACAGGGAAATGGGTTCCTCCTCACTCTCCCAGCCTCAGGATCCATCCTCAGTCCTGCTGATATCCCAACACCTGGCTCTGTCCCTGGGCCTCTAGGGCACTGCCTCACATCCCTCCCCTCCAGAACAATCCAGGGACGTGGCACAGCAGCTATGGTCACCAGCCCTGCCGTGGCTGCCAGCACCCCAGGGCCAGCGGCCGTGTGCCACGGTGACTTATAAAGGCTTTTTTTCAGAATTAATAACAGGAGGAACACAAACTTTAATATTTCTGAAGCGAAAATGGAGTGATAATTGTATTTAGCCGACATTCAGGAAAATTATTACCACCTGGCAGCCCCATTTGTGGCTGACGTCAAAGAGCACCATAAACCACCGTCAGTTTGGAGAACACTAGGGGAAAAAAAAAGGAAGAGAGCAGAAATTGTGACCTTTGTATTAAAAAATCCAGGATCAGGAGTGTCCTGGGATGCTGGACAGAGCAGGTCCCCAGGGGCTGTTTGCTATCAGGAGTTTGACTAACACTCAGGGGTGCCAGTGGATATGGTCCTCATAGGTCAAAGGAAAAGACATGGAGAAAAATGTTTCACTCTCCATTTTTTCTTTTCTTTTTCAGTCTTGTATATCCTGTTTATGCCACTAACAAATTCAATTTTCAGGAGCTGGAATAAAGACAAAGCATGAGCTGTTTAAAATGGGTTGTGCAGCTCCCGCTTGAAGAACACAGAAGAGGTTCATCACCCCAGAAAGCGCCAAAGTGCAGGAGTGGGGAGAAAAGGGGTTTGGGATGGGACAGTGGAGATGAAGCAGTGATGGGAAGGGTGCCAGTTGGTGCCCTGAACCTCATGCCCATTCCTGAGCATCTGTGCTGCTGCAGCTGGGGGAGGGATGCAAGGGCATGGTCTCCAACTGGTCCCCAGTGCCATGGCCGGGCGCAAAGCCGTGGCAGCAGGCTCTGGCTCATGGAAAGAATTCTTCACTTGGGAATTTGAGCAAAAAAGATTAAATGAAGTAAAAAATGCACACCACACTGTGAAAGCAGAAAAAGAACATTTCCAAATGTCCCCAGCCTCCTCTGCACCCCGCACGCACTCCAGGGGCTCTTAGCTGCCACCTCTCCTTTCCACATTTTGGGGGTTCATGGCTCCCCACCACAGGGGAGAGCTCTGTCTTGGCTCAGAGGAACCACAACATGGAGAGACATCATGACCTGGTGCCCTCATCTCTCTCCATCCATTCCCACTCTTCCCCAGCTGTCTGGGAGGCTCCCAACAGAACCAACTCGGCCATCCATTGCAGTAGTGAAGTTCCAGCACCTTCCTGCAGGCAGAGGGTCCCTCCTGCTGAGGTCCCAGCCCACCTAGGGGTGCTCTGGGGTGCAATGGGTGATTCTCGTCCCAAGGAACCAATGCTGCTCAGAGTCCCCCTGGAGACAGGGAATAAGCCTGGATCAGCTCTTTGCAGGAGGAGAAGTATTCCTGTGCTGGGCCATACCCAGGATCCTGTGAGGATCACAGTTTCCATGTGTTTCCAGGTGTTTCCATGCTGTTTCCCATGAATGGGAATTTCCAGGGTCCTGGCACATCAGTGCTTTCCCACTGTGGGCCTGGAGCAGGGCTGCTTCCAGACATCAGCATTAAGGAAAAAAATCCCATCATACTGTGATGAAAGAATGATGTGTGGCATGGCCTCCCCAGGTGCAAAATGCCTCCTCCCATAGGAAAAGGGGATAATTAAAGGCTATCGATGTTTTGAGCTGTTTAACAATGCTGGTTTGTTAATTTGAGCCCTCCTGGAAGACCACACAGCAATCCCTGTGCTCCCACACTCTCCCAGCCAGACTGACAGAAGCAGGGCCAGCAATGGTTCCATCACCCAAACCAGTTCTGGCTCCAGTGCTCTCAGTCCCCGTGGAGCCATGGGGATGTCTGTCTGTTCCCACATGGGGATGAGCCCCAGCTCAGTGGACACTGGCAGGGCTGGGACCACCTGGGTTTGCAGTAGGCAAGGTTGTCCCTTGCCTTGGCCATCCCAATGGCATTGCACTGAGCCTCAATCAAACAACTGGAGATCACCGAGACCACAAACAAACAGCATTTGATTAGATTATTTTTTTTTTTTACATATTCTTTTTCTGAAAAAACAAAGAGAAGAGGAGAATTCGTATTTCCTGATCATGTGAAAGGAATTTGCCAGCATGTGGCAGGGAAAGCAATGCTGGTGGCCTGGAGAAGCCACTACCTTGTGACTCTGGTGGCAAAGAGGAGCCAGGAGGTGGCTGGCAGGGAGGCTCCACGTCCAGACACCTGCACAGAGTCAAAGGCTGGAGCAGGGAGCCCTTGCCAAGGCTGCAGCTCCCTAAATCTGGGTGCTGGGAAGAGGCAGGATGACGTGGCCAGGCCAGGCTCAAGCCCTAGTGCTGCCAGGGTCTGAATGCCTCAGCAAAGCGGCAGCGGCTCCCAGCCAAGGCTTCAGGAAGGAATTTCAGAAAGCTCTTGGTGTGGCCTCTCTTTTCCTAGAACAGATCAAGAGCTGGGATCTGCTCAGCAATCCTCCCCCGTTGTTTTGCCAAGTTCCCTGGAGGGGTCAGAGGAACAGAGTGAGGCTGATCTGAGAAGGCCTCGGCACACTTGGGTTAGGGAGAGGGTCTGCATGGGCAGAGGGACCATCAGGTTGGGACTTGCATCACTGCATCACCACAACCCTGAATCTTTACATCCCTTAATCTCTGCATCTCTTCTTCATCTGCACGTCTGCCTCCCCAAAATTCCCACATTCCTGCATCCCTGCATCCATACATCCCTCTATCCCCATATCTCTGCATCCCTGCCTCCCCACAGCCCTGAAAGGCTGTGCTGTTCTCAGTTTATTCAAACATCCTGTCATTCTTCAGACAGTCAATGCATATCCAACTGCACTGGACAACTCTGCAGTCCTGGCATCTTGCTCTCGATCGAAGTTATGCATTCACTGAATTCTTCCGTTTCCATGTTAATAATGGATAAATTCTGTTGCATAATTATTTTCCACATCATCTCCCTCCCCTGGTGCTGAGAGGCACCAACCACCCTACAGATTTGTGCATAGCTGTGGTGAGGGTTGGGCACCCTGGTGCTGCAAAGGGGAGTCCTTGTCCCTGGTCCCTTGAGGCTGGGGATGCTGCTGGGTTTGAGTTTCCCAGTCCCTGTAAGTATTCAAGGCCAGGTAGAATGGTCTTGTGGAAAGTGTCCCTGACCATAGCAGGGGAGTTGGAACTGGATGATTCTATCATTCCCAAAGCCACCAGCCCCCTCCCCAGTGCTACTGAGGCCCCAGGAGCCCTCTCAAAATACTGGGGGGTCTCAGACAGCCCTTCACCAGACACTGGCACAGCCCCTGCACCCCTCGGGCAGGCTGCAAAGGGGAAATGATGTTGGAGAGAGGCAGGATGCAGCATGCCAGGGGTCCTGTGCTGGGCAGGGACATGGACCAAGGTGCAAAAGCCCTGGGAGACTGGCAGCAGGATGCAGTACCATCCCCATCCCTGGAATGGGCCCTTCTGCTGGTTCTGGGGACAAGGGCGGCTGCAGGCAAAGGGAGCAGCAGTGTCAGTGCACGGCCAGTTCCCAATTTGCACCAGCCTGGAACAATGACAATGACAATGGTAGAATTAAAGAGATGAAAAACGTGTCTGTGATTTGAAGAAGTTGGAAACACCCAGAGCAGGGGACAGAGGGCGAGAGGGTGGCTCCCAGCTGGTCATTGCCCTGGCAGCAAAAGGGGTCCCTAATGCCTCCAAGCTGTGGAGCCCTTCATGGGGGGCAGCCTGGCTTTCCGCAGTCACAGCTTGGGAATAATTGGAAGATTTTCTTGTCGGGAATTTCTTGCCGGGAGTGGCCGTGGGCTTTCATGTCTGCACCGAATGACTGCGAGGGGTTGGAACGGCAGGCGGGGGGTCAGTGGAGCCCCACGGCTTTGTGCAAAGCATCCGTGTCCTGCTCCCATATGGAGTGCAAAGGAAAGGGAAAGGCTGAGTGGTGGGAATAACCACAATCACCCAGGCCTCAGCAAATGGCAGGTCCCACTCCAGCACCAGTTTTGAGGCAGCGGCCACATTTCTCCCAGCCCTGGTTTTCCATCCAGGATGAAGTGGGAGCAGGAGGGGGCATTTATGCCAGACCATCCCCGGCGCCTGCCATGACAGAGGCGGCAGTGGCTGGTCCCAGTGCCAACCCGCAGTTCTTCCCCTTCTTGGGCTCTTCTCCTTTCCTCCCTGGAATTTTGCCCTCCTGTTGTTTTTTTTTTTTTTTTGTAATATAAAATTTTTCATAGCCTTTTAAACACTGTAAAAATTTAATACAAAGGAAATTAAAAAACCCAGAGGAACTATTCTCAAAATAATTTCACAATCCGCACATATCCCTCAGCAAATTGAATTTGTAGGAAATAAAGAACAAAATACGACAATAAAGGGCTTCTAAACAAATCCTAATGTGTCACATATGGAAGTGCAAATGCCAGCCTGTGTGCAGGCACTTGGCGGAGGTGGGTGGCATTTGGGTCTGGGGGGCACAGCTCTGCCACCCCCCAACACTGCTGGGAGTCCCTGCACCCCTGGAGGCAGCTTGAAGGAGCCATGGGGGTTTTGCTGTCCCAGACTTCACACCATGAACCCTGGCTGAGCATATCTTCCTTGCGTCCCAGCAGCTCCAGCTCTGGTGGCTATGCTGACAGCATGTTCTGCTTCATCAGCCTGGATCCTGACCAATTCGTGGCAGTTAATGGGGAAAACTTCAAAGGATTTGAATCAGCCCTGTGAGGGTCTCACTGGGTGAGCTGGGAACCTCCTGCCTCACAGCAATGCCCATGGCATGGCTTCCCTATGGCCACTCAGCACCCTGGAGTGGTTGGGGGACATGCGTACTTTCTGCACCCTCATCTCCACACTCCCGTCCCATACACAAACACCCTAACACCATTCACCCCCACAAAAGCATCTCCTTCCCAGATGTTCCTTGTCCAGCTGTGGCCCTGCTTCTCCCCCTGTTTTTTCCTCCTTCTATTAATAAACCTGGCACCTGGAGAGGAATTTTCCCTGTAAACACCCAGCCTCACACTTTAGTGACTTTTGTTCTGTGTTTTAATTAACGAACTGGAAAAAATGTCAATTGTTACCCACCACGGGCACGTGTGTCCCACAGGCTGCCAGAGACGCGTCTTCCTCGCTCTGTCCCATGCTGTGGTCACAGGGCAGAGCCACTCTGACCCTTTGCCAGAGGGAAAACGGGTTATCTGGAAGGTTGTACCCCAATTGCTGTTGCACTGCTGCACCCACACAGGGCACTGCTCCAACGGGATCCAGGTGCTCTCCCTTGTTCAGATGCCCCATCCCAGATGGTCAAAGTTGCTGGTTTACCATGGTGCAGCTCAGCCCACCATGATGGGATCCCTTGCACCCCCTCACCACCCCCAGCCCCACTGGGCAGCACATTGGACCAGTTTCATCAGGGAATATTCCCCACCAGACGGGAAGTCGATACTCCCCGAGAACATTGCCTCATCCCAGCCGTGCGTGCCTGGGATGGGGAGAAACACTGGGGAGCTGCAAAAGACATCCAAAAGTTAATATGCTGTCTGCAGCAGCGCTGGGGCTGCAGCCCGGGGGAAGCGCCCGCCGTGTGGCATGGAAGGAACTGCAAAGAAAAGGGTCTTGTGAGGATAGCGGGAGCTGCGTGGCAGGAGCAGGCTTTGCTCTGCAGGCTTCCCGCAGCTCCAGGATAACCTTGGGAAGGGACTGGCTCTTCCTCCACATGCAATGCCACCTCCTCCTCGCCCCTGCTGAGGGAAGGTGCTGCCAGCCCTGGAATGCTACACTGGTGTCCCCGCATCCATGCACCCCCACCTTTGGTGCTCTCTGCAGCCGCCGTGACCTCGGGCATCTCCCTCCATAGTCGCAGCAGGGAGCAGCGCTGCATCCCGGCTTTGCTGCCAGGGCTCAGGCCGTAAGCAGAGGCCAAGCCCGTGTGGGCAGTGCAGACAGGCAGCCCGTGGGCAGGGCGCTGCCTGTCTGGGGCTGGGACACCCCAGCAGCCAGCTTGGGACACCCCGGCAGCCAGCTGCTCTGGCTTTGATGTGGAGTCCCTCAGGCTCCGCACAATGCAGACTGGGGCGGGATGAAGCAAGGGTGATTGATTGTCTTGTTTTGTTCCTTCAAGGCTGTCCTGGACCGTTCGGATTCACAGCTGAGATCCCCCAAGAGCAGGGGTTGGCAGTGTCCACCCAGGCTGCAGGGATGGGGCTGATGGGGTGAAGGCTCTGGCTGGAGGCAGTGGGCTGGTGGTTTGAACCCTCTGTGCCTCAGTTTCCCCATCATCACTGCCCTCTTGGAAGCTCTTGGTGTCTCTCTGGATGAAATACATCTCCTGAAACAGTTTCCCGTTACTCTCAGGTATGCTGGGCATCCCTGGAATTCAGGCAGCAAAGGGAGCATGGGAGCCCTATCAAGGGTAAAGCTCATTAGGACTTGAGCATGTTGACCTCTGAAAAATGGAGTTCAGCTCCATCCAGTTGATGAGTCACGACTCTGTTTGTGCGATGCACTCCCTGCAAGCAAGGTTTCCACCGCAGAACTAACAGGCTTTTCTGGGAAGCACTGGGGTTCTGGGTTTCCTAATTATTTTCAAACTCTACTGGCAGCTTCTCTCTGACAGGGATCACGCCTGCTCAAAGCGCAGCACTCAAGCGTGTTTGGAGTCCTGAAGCACTAATTGACTTTAGCTCGGCCTCGCTGCTGAGCGCCGGCTCTTGCAGCCCCAGTCCCTCCTCCTGCCCGAGCCTGCCTGCATGTGGTTTGCATTTCTTCCCCGGAGAAAAAACCCCTTTCCTCTGCCTCAGTGTCATCTTTCCCTGGAATTGAATTTAGGGGAAATGAAGGGGAGGCCAAATTTTCATGGAGTGACTACCTCCCCTCTCAAGGCAATAATGGCAGTGAGGGAAAAAGCCCATTCCAAGAACCCGTGCCCCAGTCCACATCCCTTGGCTTTGGCGATTTCAGTCACAATCAGGTGGCTCCTTATGAGCCAGTAAGCCCTGAGGCATTGAGCAGATTGTGGAGGAGCTACTCCAGCACTGCTGGCTCTCCCTGCTATGCAGCAGGGGATCCCATCTTTCCCTCTCACTGTGTGCTAGGAAAATGCTGCCTGCACAGAGCAGGGCAGGGATTCTGGAAGAAAACATGGCAGTGCCATCCATCACCCAAGCAGCAGCGAGCTAACCCCGAGGGAAGTGGTAGCCTTCAACACCTGAACATCAGGCAGGGATTATCCACGGCCCCTCTCTGCCTTCTCCTGAAAGACTCCGGGTCATACCCAGCACGCACAGCATGGCACAGGGGTGAGCCAGCTGCCCCGGCCGTGCTGGCTGCCATTCCCAGCACAGAGGGCTCATGGGCTGCCAGCGGGGCAGGCGGTTGGGAAATCTGTTTCCTCTTCTGCTCGTTACGACACCACAGTGGGCGCATGCAATGGGAGCAGTGAGGCAGTGGGAAAGTATGAAGGTCAGGGGAGTCTGCGGTTTGTGTGACGGAGGTGACCCCGGCTGATGTAGCCTTCTACCTGCTCCAAGCACCGCCATCCGGCTGGGATAGCTCCAGCTACTGCCTCCCCTGGGATATCATCCCCATCCATGCTCTGTCAGGGAGCAGGCCTCCACAATGTTCCTGGATCATGTTCCTGGGTAAAAGTGGGAGGAAAATGGCCAAGGGCAGCTTCCTTGGTGCAAGAGCTGGGTGTGAATCGTCATGAACACGTGTGAGGCATTGGGACACTGGCTGCTCTGAGGGCTTCGCTCAGCTCTCACACTATCACTCCTGCTCCCAGCTGTGCTCCAGCAGTCACAAAAAGGACATTGCTGCTCCGATGATGGCACCAGCGTGCCCAGCAGCCACTGTGATGCACTGGCCTTGCAGCACAACTGCGCCAGCTCTCCAATCTTCATCACCTCGGTAGTGACTTGGCTGTTGATTCCAGCTGGGGCCAGGCTCTCCGTACCTCCCACGCAGTTCACAGGCCCCTACCTCACATTAGGGGGCTGCTTTCATGTGGCCAGTGGTTTTCATCATCAAGGAGCCAGGGAGCGAGTGAGGCACAGGAGCAGAGGAAGGAGACAATGAGGAGTCAGGCAATGCCACCATGGCACCATGGGTGCTGGAGTAACAGCTTTGATGTAGTGGCAGTCAGCCCCAGGGCCATGGGCTCAGGTATGGCAGGGGCCTGGCTCCCAGGAGGGTCCCGTGGTGAGGAGATGCATGGAGGCATCCTGCTTGCCTCACTGACATGCCCACAGAGGGGCTGATCAGACCGAAGGGGACTTGGCACCAAAAGTCACTTCTCAAGAGCAGTGCAGGGCAGCTGACACAGCACAGTGTGAGAAAATAAATTAAGGATGAACATGGAGGTGAGGCCATAGGAGGACAAGCTGAGGGCTGGATGGGAGCATGTACTGAGGGGTGAGAGGGTGGGGAGCAGATGGTGGGTGAACAGAGATGGCAGCAATTTGGATGGGAAATGGAAAGCTTGGCAAGCACTCAGCAGTTTCCATGTGATCCTGCAGAGACACCAATAGCTCCTGAGGCCACTGATCCCAAATACCCTGTGCTCCTGCACCTGCAGCAGCTCTGCAGGAACATAAGGTGAGTCCATTAGCAGCACTGGGATAGAGGATTCCAGATCTGGTTTGGATTTCTGGAGGTTTCTGGAGGGAGACCTATGACTTCAAACTCTGCCTCACAAGTGAGCACTCAAATGGAGCCACTGGTAGTTGCCTGGCCCACCCAGGGCCAGGCTGTGCTGGGAAAGTGAAATGCAGATGCCGTCAAAGCCTGAAACCGCGGCTGCTGTCCGGGAGTGAGCTGAGCCTTGGGGTGGAAATGCTGCTGCTGCTCTGAATCACATCTCAGCAACGGAGAAGCTCTGGCTGAGGCATTTCCTGCTGTTCCCAACTCATCCCCAACCGATGCCTCCCTCATGGAGCTCCTGTGCTGAAATCCTGGCCCTGTGGAAAATCCGCAGCAGCTTTCCTGATGAGTCCAGCTGTCTTCCCTGAAGACAGGAGTGTCAGAGTATTGCAGGAGGTGTGGTGTCTCCCCGGTGGTGATTCCCATGGGACCTGCGGGGCTGTGGTCGGTTGTTCAGCCTCAGTGACTTCTTGAGAGGGAAATGGAAAGAGCGAGCAGTGCAAGTTAATTAATTGACGCATAATGAAGTCAAGATGAGCATCCCCAAGGAGCTGAAGCTCAGATTGGGAAAGCAGCAGATGATGGTGTTCCCTGGCTTTGTCTCGAGCCCCAGTCTCCTGCCAGCCACACTCAGGACACTGTCTCTGGCCCAGGGGCAAGAAAGAAAAGCCCCTGAATGCCCGTCAGTGGCAACTTTAACAGAATTTAGGTGTTATAAACACTGACCCAGAGAAGGGAGTTATGGAAGGGATGAAATAAACCCATCAACGGCTGTTTGATGCTTTGGTGCTTTTGGTGTCAGCATGAAGGCTTGCTTTGGCAGCACAAGCAGACCCTCCATGGACTCAAATGCTCTTCTGACAACAAGAAAGAGCTAGGAGCAGGGAAGGAGGCTCAGAGTGACTAACGTGGGGGCTGCTGAACGGTGTTCGGCAGAGACCCTTCACAGGATCATGGAATCCCTTAGGTTGGAAAAGCCCTCTTAAATCATCGAGTCCAACTGTTGCCCCAGCACAACCAAGCCCACCACTAACCCATGTCCCTGAGTGCCACATCTACAAGTCTGTTAAACCCCTCCAAGAATGGTGACCCCACCACTGCCCCCTGGGCAGCCTTTTGGTGAAGATTTTTTCCCTAATATCCGAAGTAAACCTGCCCTGGTGGAATTTGGGGCTGTTTCCTCTTGTTCTGTCCCTTGTTCCTTGGGAGCAGGACCGATCCCCACTTGGCTGTACACTCCTGTTCGGGAGTCGTAGAGAGAGGGTCCCCTCCCCGAGCCTCCTTTCTTCCAGGTTGAGCCCCCCCCCCTTGCTCCCCATCTGCTTTTGGTGCTCCAGCCCCGTCCCTAGCTCCATTCCTTTCTCTGGACACGCTTCAGCCTCTCAATGTCCTTCTTGTCCTGGGGGGCCCGAAACTGACCCCAGAACTCCAGAAGCCGCAGCAGTGCCGACCACAAGAGAACAATCCCTGGCCCCGCGCTCTCAGGAGGCAGCCCGGGCCCTGCGTAGCGGACGGGAGCCCTCTAGTGAGGGGCGGTGCGGTCCCGGCTCCGCCCCGGCCCGGAGCAGCCATGGCGGGGCTGGAGCTGCTGTACGCCTTGGCAAAGCCCGTCATCTCCCGCCCGCAGGACGCTCTGGTCTGTGGCATCCACTGGGAGCTGGTCCAGCACGGCTACCGCTGCCTGGGCACCGGCGACCAGGTACGGGCCGAGCCGCGCTGCGCCGCCGCGGAGGCCTAGTAGGCCGCGGTGAAGCCCCGGCCTTTCCTAGCGCCGCTCGCTGGCGCCGTGCGGCCGTGCCCGGCGACCGCTGCCGGAGCCGGGGGAACCGCGCAGCGCCGGCGGTGTTTGGGGTACCCCGGCCGGTGCGGGGTCCGAGGGGCCTCAGTGCTGCTGTGGAGATCGGAGCGGGCGGCTGTGGGGCTGGGGGATATCCTGGTGTTGGGAGGGTCCCGATGCTGTAGGGGGGTCCCGCTCTTGGGGGGATGCGGTGCTGAGAGGATCCCGGTACTGGGGGCGCCGAGGGTCCTGATGCTGCGGGTGGTCTGTGGGATGTCGCAGGACGGGAGATCCTGATGCTTGTGCGATCAGTATGACTTCGGGAAGGGAGTTAGTATAGTGCTAAGTGGAGCTTGGTGCCGAGGCAGAACTCTGTAATAAAAGGGAGGTGTCTAGTGCAGTGCTGAGGAGGAAATGTACTGGAGTGGGGGATCAGTCTGGTTCTGGACCCAGTGCTAAGGTGGGGGTCTAGTGAATTGGGGTCCTGATGGGTTGTTGGGAGAGTTCCTGACGTGGTGTTGGGGAGTAATGGGGGCGCAGGGCACTGTAATGGCAGAGAACCCTCCCCAGTACCAGAGGAGGGGACAGTGTAGGACAGGGCCCCTCAGCAGCACTGATGTGGGGCTGGGACAGACATGGTGATAGCCTTCTCCTGTGCCCCAGACAGCTCTGTGTCATGCTGGGGAGGTGAGAGGTGTCTGGCAGGGAAGAGCATTGTCTGCCAGTCTGGGTATTAGTTACCTCCTCCTGCTCAGCAAAGGGTGGTCATGTCCCTCCTGTTCCAGCACAGGGATGCTGTGGGAGGCTGGCAAGCAGGCAGGGCCAGCCTGTAGGAAATACAGTCTTGCTTGTACTGTTGAAACCCAGAAGACATTGAGGGATGGTCCCTCCCAGAGACCTCAGTTCCCTCCTGGATCTCACTGTGCAGCCAAGACAAGACCCCCAGCCCTAGGAGGTTATGCTGGGCTCCTGGGCAGGGTCTCGGCAGCCCGCCTGTTCCATTGCAGCCAGGTCCTGATGAAAGGAAATCAGAGCTGTTGCCCAATGGCTGGCAAGCCAACAAGGAGGTGTACACACTGCGCTATAAGTCCACGGATGATGCCCATGAGCTGCTGCTGAAGGCCATCATGGTGGAGGACAGTATGATCCTCAATGTCATGGTGAGCACCCACGTGGGTTTGGGGTCCTTTGGCTGAAAAGAGCACCAGGGACAATTTCTTAAATGTTTGCTTTTGCTTGTTCTGCCTGGAAGTGGTGTTGTCCCTCAGGATGGGGCGGACCCAGGGGGTGTTTGTGTGGCAGAAGATGTGACCCAGCATGGAGCTGGTCAAACCCTGGTTGTGTCAGGGCAGTGGGACAGTTGGCCTTGAACACTCCAGCCCAGGAGCTGCCCTGCTTCTGTCCCTTTCCCAGCTCACGATTTCTCTGCAGCCCCCAACAAGCACCTGCTCCAGGTGGCTTTGCTCACTGTTTCACCCTTTGCAGCCTGAACTGGGGAGAGGGAGTGGGGAAAACGTTGCTGTACACTGGGGTTTGCTCCTGGGGATTCAGGCAGAGCACAGGGATGTGGCAGGAAGCAGATGAGCCCCATTCTTTGTATCCCAAGCCTGGGGCTGTTGTTGTAGCTGCTTTGTCTCATTCCCAGCTCTGCCAGGCTGCTCACTCTGCTTTACCTGTTTTTCCAGGATTGCAGCTCTCAGAAGGTGGTAGATGTGACCTTGGCAGTGGCTGACTACATCAACCCAGAGCACCTGGACGATTTCCACAAGTAATCTCTGTTTCCTGGTATTTTCTGCAGGAGGAAATGTCCTACTGGCATGGAGAGGGAGTCAGAAATCAGGTTGGGAGGAGCTGAAGGACTTAATCCCCAGTACAAACCCAGGCCAGCCCTGAAATGCAGCCAGAACTTTGTTCCACGCCTCCCTCTGTGCTGGCATGAGAGATTTAGAGGACAGTGGGATTATGGGTTGGAGCCTAGGGGAGGGCCACCCCACCTGGAAACAGACCAGGCCAGCACACAGCTTCAGCCACATCCTCAGTGTCATGTGCTTTCCACCAGTGCAAACTGGTTGGGTTGGAGCAGAAGGGAGTGGCTGGGTGACACCTCACCCATCTGCAGTTGGGTAAGGACTTTGGTGCCCGTGTGTGCTGTTACCACTTCCTGTCCCCTCTGTGCTGCCAGCAATGGACAGATTTTGTGCCAGGGACACTTTGGGCTTGTCTGTCCCCTCCCCATGCCTCTTGCAGCCTGTCCAGCACCCTGTGTCCTGATGCCATGGCCAACCCAGCTCACTGCCTTCCCTCTCCTTGCTGCAGGGTGTACAAGAACACCGAGGAGCTGAGGACAAGGATTGCTTCAGGCATCATCGCTCCCCTCAGGGGCCCTGCAGAAAAGGCCGAAAAGGAGCCTGAGTCCAAAAGGGACATGCACTGGGATGACAACCCGCTCCGTCTCCCTCCCCGGCAGCCAATGGGCACAAGGGCCCCATCCAGGTGATTAAAGAGCTTGTGGCTGCCGAGAGCCCCCTGTTAGAGGGGATGTGGTCCTGGCACAGCTCCCCAAACTACACGTCAGGTCCCCATCTTGCACATGTGCGATGGGGAGTGAAGAGGATCCAGACCTTCCCCAGATGGATCAGTCTGGACACTTGGGTTTGATTTGGTTGCTGGAGAGGGATGGGCTGTTCTGGAGCTGTGTCTTAGACTGACAGGAGGGAGCAGGCAGGGTCTGGGACTGGGAGGTGAGGTGTGGGGTGAAGGAGAGTGGCCCTGCACTGCGCTGGCTGCGGGACTGTTGCAGCTGGCAGAGCAAGGACATTAGAGGGAAGGATGGTGCCATTATGTGGCTGAGCAGCCTTCAGGAGGGACACCAGAGGTGCACCCAGCCAGGGTGGAGTGCAAGGCTTCCTCTTCTTGTTCTGCTGGCCCCACTTTCCCCTTGGAACCATTGCTGGCAGTGCTGGGTAGAGGGGACACGTGGCACCTGCTTTGCCATCCCTTTCTGGCCCCTTCCAGTCATCCCTTGTACGTGGCAGGTGGGTTTCCCCCTCCCTTGCACACACACTATGATCCCCTTTGGCTGGAAGTCAAGAGATGCTGCAGTAGCTCTGCCATCTCTTGGGGACCAGCTGGGACTTCTGGCTTGTGTGTCACTCCACTGCTGTCTGCTGCCACTCAGGGTACAAGGGGCTCCGTGGAGATACCTGGGAAGATAGGCTGGAGCTGGGCACTGCTCTGAAACCATGTTACTGCCATGGGTTATTGACAGGGAGATGTGCCAGCTGGCTGCAGGCCCACCACCCCACTGTCCCCACACTCCTAGAAGTGGAACTGTGTCTCTGGCTGGGACATGATGGAGAGCCTGGCGTAGCCCAGCACTGCTTAGGGATCCCCTGGCTTGGAAACTCCTGGTATACATGGTCAGCTCCTGCCTGGAGCAGTGGGAACAACAGGGGCAACAACAGGGGGAACAACAAGGGGAAGAACAAGGGGAACAACAAGGCTCCCTTTATCTCAGCAAGCTGCTGCCACACACATTAGTGTCCTCATCCAGCACTGTGGAGCAGGGAATGCTGTGTCCAGGGCCTGGGATGGCTCCCAATGGCAGCCCCCTCACGCAGGGTCTCACAGGTCCCAGGGCCCTCCAGGTGCTGCACTGTTTGCCATGGGACAGCACCCATGGACACAGCTCCACGCCGCTTCTCTGCCCTTCCCTGAACATCTCGCTGTGGTCTGTGTTTCAGGCCTTCCCCCTTGAGCCCATTTGCTGTTGGTGGGGAAGACTTGGACCCTTTTGGGTGAGTATGGCTCTTGAAGCACACCCTGCTCTGCCTTCGGGGGGTGTGGAGTGGTTGGAGACCACTGGAACAGCATCCAGCCAAGTGTCTCTGAGTGGGGCTGATGATGGGTTGGTTGTTCAGTGCATATTGTGAGGGACCAATTGACAGTTGCTAAAGCTCAATATGGTTCTAATATCGTAATAAGATCCCGTCTCTTGCATAGATGATAGGTTGCAATCTGCGTCTGTTTAATAATCAGCTTGTATTCATTTAACACACAGTAATTCCTGCAGTAAATCAAAGCTGAATATGTCGTTAAGTGAATGTAAGCCTCTAATTTAAACCGTTACCAGCTGCTGTGTCTCCAGCCCAGCAGTCTGCAGAAGGGGAGGCTGAAAGCCGAGTTCACAGATTCTCAAGTCCTGCTGCAAGCCTCCCGGCTATCTGAGGCACTTGAAGAAAGCCTGGGCAGAGGCTGGGCTGTCTGGGAGACTGAGCTTCACAGATACATCCTCGATATTTGGTTTGGTCAGGCAAGGAGAACCTGTCATCTTCCGCTCCAGTTAAAAGCATGCAGTCAAACAATAACCAGCTTGTGGTGTCATTGCGCAGTGTCCTGCAGACCAGAGGAGTCTCCTCTTTGGAACCACTCTCCTGTGGGGATGGCATTTTTTCCCCTTTTGCAAGACTTGGTTCTCCCTGGGTTTGGCTAGAAAAGGGACAGCTAAAAATGTCCCTGCTCAGCTCAAAAGAGAGGCCTGGAGCTGGGGGGACTGGAAGGAAACCGAACCGCACAAGGAGAGGGGATTCATTCTGGGGGTGGTGTCCCTGTTTCTCTTGGTGCCTCCAGGCCTTCATCAGAGATTTCTCTGTAAATGACAAAAAAAGATGGTAAATGGAAGCAGATTTGTGTGCTGACACCTGCCAGCGCTGGGGCTGGAGACCCAGACTCCCAGGAATATGCTCATGGGACCTGGCTGTCCCGGGGCACTTTGGGCAGCCGTTCTGGCCTAATGGAACTCATTAGCACGGTTGTTAATGACTTGTATGATGGCAGCGATGTCTGGAGGCTCCAGCCGCATTTGCACAAAGCCGACCGTGAGGAATGGCACTCGCAGCGTGGGGCAGCTCTGAGGAGCCGCCGTGGTCAGCAAATGACTTCCAGGCAGTTCTTTGGAAAGGCTTGTGGGAGCCCAGCTGGCTCTTGCGACACCGTGCAGGGCAGGACGGGAAGCAGGGATGGAAAGTGGGTCTGCAGTGAGGGCCAGCAGGTCTGGTGCTTCTTGAGGGAACAGCCAGCACTTCGGCTGTGGAGACAGGCTGAGAGATCTGGGACTGTTCAGCCTGAAGAAGGGAAGGCTCCAGGGACACCTTAGAGCTCCTTTCAGTGCCTAGAAGGGCTCCAAGAGAGCTGGAGAGGGAGTTTCAACAAGAGCCTGAAGTGACAGGACAAAGGGGAATGGTTTCCCACTGACAGTGGGCCAAGTTAGATTGGATATTGGGAAGAAATTCTTCCCTGTGAGGATGATGAGACCCTGGCACAGGTTCTCAGAGAAGCTGTGGCTGCCCCATCACTGAAAGTGTTCAAGATTGGATGGGGCTTGGAACAGCTTGGTGTAGTGGAAGATGTCCCTGCCTGTGGCAGGGGGTTGGAATAAGATGAGCTTTGAGGTCTCTTCCTACTCAAACAATTCTGGGATTCTCTGCAAGGCTCTGTATCTTTCTGCCGTGGGCTGCCTCACTGGCTGGTCCTGGGAGCTTTCCTTCCCACATGCAATGTGTCAGGTTAAGCCCTTGTTCCCATGCTCAGCATTTCTTCCACAGTTCTCTCCAGTGCCAATCTCATTTCCTTCTCTGCCTTTTCTCTCTCCAGAGGTCGAAGTGGGGGAATGATTGTGGATCCTCTCCACTCTGGCTTCCCACACCCTGGTATTGATCCATCGTCGGGCATCCCAGGCCGGCTTCCCCCAGGAGCTGTTCCACCAGGCGCCAGATTTGACCCCTTTAGCCCATTGGGAGCTGGGCGACCCGGGTAGGTCCTTGGCCATGCTGGTATTCCAGCTTGCTTCCAGCTTGCTCCTGGATCGCAGCTCATCCGTGTTGCTGCAGATATGAGCTCTCACTCATGTTTGACTCTGCTCTGAATTTTTTCCCAGACCGGATCCTGACCACCTTCCCCCTCCAGGCTACGACGACATGTTCATGTGAGGAGTCACCATGTGGCTGCTCATGAATGAGTCTTCTGGGAAGCAGGGGCACTTGGCCTCTTCACTCCTTGTCTGATGGACGTACATCTTTCCAGCAGCATTTTCCTCCTCTCCGTTTTGGGCCACATTCCCATGTGTCCCATCAGCTATAAAGGCTTCCCTGTTTGCAGAACGGACTCGGAGGCAGTAGTAGGTCATTGGTCATTTCTTTTCCTGCTCCTCTGAGAGTGCCTGGTCGTTTGCACCCAGCAAGGTGGGAGTGTGGGGTGCGGCACTCTGGGAGCAGCCTGGGTGTTGTGGGATTTCTCCTCTGCTTCTCTGGGATGGCAGAGCTTGCTGCTGGGGTCCCACAAGTGGTGGGTGTGAGGAGGGAGCTGGCTCCTTGCTGCTCCTCTGCAGGAAACCACAGCAAACTTGTGAAGGGGACAGCTGGAGTGGGCTCCCCACAGAGTGGGGTTTCTCTCTTGCTCTGTATCTGAGCAAGGCACTGATTGAAGGGCTGGAAAGCCCAACCCACAGGGTCTCCGTGGGCAGACCCCCAGCAGCAGCTGGGATTACAGCTTTGCCTGCTGGCTTTGAAGAGCAGCACTAGAAAAGCCTTTGATGTGCATGAGAAGAGACATAGATTGAATTCCTGGCTCACCTTGGCCCCTCTCTTTCCTGCAGCCGTGGTGTTCTTCATTCCTGGGATGTCTGTGAAGCCTTGCAGTCAGTGTGGCAAGGGGTGCCCACTGGGTGCTGCATGAGTCTGGGGTAGGAGGGAGGGGGCTTTGCAGAAGAGGTTTCTAGAACATGTTTTCCTGCTGTCAGCCTTACTGCGTGTGGTGCTGGCTGGCTGGCTTGGGGAGAATGGCTGAGATCTGTGTGGCTCAGGCTCCTGAGCTCTCTAGAAACCTCCATTCCCCACAGATTCCCCAGCTCAGCTGATTTTGGGCCTGCAGCTCATCTCTCCTGTCAGGGGCTCACGCTGTTTTTCTTCTCATGGTTTGATCTCTTAGAAGGATGTTCATGAGACTGAAATAAAAACCTGACAACAGTGCTGTGCTGGTGCTTACTGGGGTGGCCCCCTGTACTCCCTGCTGTGCAAGGGGAAGCCCCAGAGCCCTTCCTGCGGCAGATTTTCCATGCTGGGAACTCGCTTTGTACCTTCCCCTGAGCAGCAGTGCTTTTCCAAGATGATGTATTAGGAAAATGAAGTGGAGAACAGCCCAGCCCTGCTCCTGCAGTAATTGCCTCTCCGGGGCATTGAGTGCTGTTGGAACACTGCACGCAGCTGCGTTGGCATAAATAAAAAGGGGGAAGGGATCCCCCATCTATCCCTTTTCCCAAAAGGCTTTTTCCTTTTAAAACCTCTTTGCCTACAAATGCAGTTAATAAAGCTGTGTTATGGTGTGTGCCACCCTGGGCTCTGCACATGTGGGAGCAGGGAAGACCAGCTGGAGAAACCTGGTGCTGGGAGCAGCTGGAGCATCCCCTGCATCTCCCCAGTGCTCATGCGTGGACCCCCATTCATGGAGCAGCTAGTTCTGAGCCCAGACCCACTGCACTACCCAAAAGTTTTGGGGGAAGTCCCACCTGCAGACCCACATGTGGGCTGTGGGCACTGCCCATGACCAGAGCAGCATGAGGGGGATGGAGAGAGACCCAGAGCTCGGTAAGGCCATTGCTCTGGCTCATCTCCTCTGGCTCCTTGGATAGCCTATGCCCATCTACAGCTTCGTTCCAGGAGAAAGAAGCTCCCAATCTTGCTGCTGGGGTTGAGAGTCTGCGGACCCCCAATCTTACTGCGTGGGGGAGAGGAAACAGCTTTGGCCTCATTGAGAGGCCCCTCTCTGCGGGGGGCGGCTGTTTTCTGTGCCTGAATTAATCATCTGCGACCTTCCAGGAGGGAGAGACGCAGCCGGCTTTGATGGGGCTAATTAAAGCGAGTCAGCGCCGGGAGAGGCTGCGGCAGGGCGAGGAACCGGCTTTTGTCTGCAGCGCTCCGTGGTGTTGTGCAGCTGCGAAACAGGTGGCAGAGGAGGGGAGTGGGTTCCAAAGGGGACAAGTGTCCACTGCAGGCCTTTGCCTGAGCCTCTGGGCTCCCAGGGCCAAGCCATCCACTCTCCAGTAAAAGGAGGAAAGGATGATCCATGTCTCAGGACAGTGGGAACAGGAAACACCGCTGGCTTGAGTCCCACCAAAAGAGCTGGAGCATGGCAGAGCTGGCTCCTGAGGATCAGTGATCTTAAGCACTTTCCTTATTCCATCTGTAGGGCTTGTGGCCAGCACAAACCCCATTCCCTGATAATGGCTGGGGGGCAGCCGACCCCTTTGTGGGTTCGTAGCACAGAGGCTGCGAGAGCCAGCTCTCCGTTCAGCAAGAGGGACATTTCAGGCCCTCAGCCATGTGTCCCTGTCCCCAGCACTGCTGTTTCCACCATAAGCGGCAGGAAACATTAACATGCACGGGAGCACACTCACACACCCCGCGTTAATTTTTATGAGGAGCCTGTGAGGAGCGGCTGGGGCTGGATGTGTGGATCAGCCTCCCTGCTCGGGCAGCAGCACTTCCACTACGCGTTTGAAGAGAGGCACCGGATTATTGGTAATGGCTCTGGATCCCCAGAGAGTCCTTCAGGCCATCTGCCAGCCCGCCCAGCCCACAGCACCTGCCTCCACGCTCCCGATGGGATGGCAGAACCCCCCAGCATCGTTAATTACCCTGCAGCCGGTGCTACATCCCTTGGATCCTGGGTACAGGGAAGCCGTGTGTGTGGCCCAGCAGGAAAACAAAGCAGCCCTGGTTATACGGAACTGGGAAAGGCATGCTGGGCCCTCCCTGCCTGCTTTGCTCGCCCCTGGCACAAACAAAGACAGCCCGAAAACACCAGCACTGGGGAACTGGAGGGCCATTGACCCTCATTCCACTCAGGCTGCACAGCATCAGCCTTTACCAGCCAGATTTTTCTTAGCACTCTGGAATATTTTGGATTGCTTCCTACTACTCCCCTGCACATTAAGCGCCACACGCTAGTGCCTCTTTCCCAGTGCCTGCCAAAGTGATGAAGGGATAGCCAGGTCAGACAGTTCCATGTCTCTCTGCCTCAACCACCCTACACCGCAGCCTAGGGGAGGTTGTGTACAAAATCACATCCCAGCCCTGGAGTTCTCCATGGGGAATCTTCTTTAATGGCACTCCTTCCTTGACAAACTTTGTTCATTGTAAATAGATCTCTCTCCATGTAGAGGCTTCCCCCCAATCCTGCAGGGACTCAAGGCACAGTCCAGCAATGTGCTGACAAAACAATAACAGCTCCTTCCCGCAGTTTCTTGAGCAGCCTCATGCCCTAATCCATGGGAGTATTTCTCATGCTCACATACAGCAGGTGCTCAGCAGCTGTAACCTTCACCAGGCTCAGCCTTGCATCCTGAAAACGTTCTTTGCATTGTATTTAAGGCAACAAAAAGGGATGAGGATGATTTCTCCATCTAATGGGTTTATTTTTCTAATCCAGACATGCAGGGCCAGCGCTGAGTTGCAGGAGGGACGTCTGCCTTCTCAGGACAGAGCCTTGGGAAGGCTCAGAGCTCCCCCTTTCTCCCCTTCTTCTCTTTTCTCCCCTCTCTTCCCTCCCTCCCATGGCATCACCCCCTCCTCTGCCCTAGAGCCCCTCAGTGACACCCACAATGACATTTGCCCCTCCTGCTCTCCTTGGAACCTGTGTTTGGCCCCTCAGGCTCTGCTTAAAGCCGTTTGCCCCGGGGCTGTTGGGGACAGGTGATGCTTGTTTGAGAACAGTGGGGCACAGCCACCCATTTCACTCCAAATGTGGTTTCATCCCAGGGAAAGGTGCCTGGGTGCCAGGATTGTACGTGTGAGGTGATTCGAGGTTGTTTCCTGGGATCCTACAATAAATACAGAGCGTGGTTGGTGATGTGGTGACAGGGAGAGGGGCATGTGGCCCTTCACAGCAGCAGGAGGAATCATCTGCGAAACATTATATGGAAACACAGGGCAGAGGACACTGTCCCCAGCATCTGAAGGGACACTGCAAGCTCTGGAATAAAACCCAACTCAGGCAACCAGATGTAAAAATCACTTTTGTGTCAGGCTGTCTGGAGGGATTTGTCCCTGCCTGAGAATGTCAGCAGGGGGTAACTTATGGGATGGCTTGAAAATTGGTGGCAGTTCATGATAAACAGCACCTTTTGTGGGTCTGCATTTTCCAATGGAATAATTATTTCCCTTTCCCAGCACATTGCTCATACCCATTTCTCTTTCCAGAGAACATTGTGCTTTAATGACGCTTCATGTTTAATTCCCAAGATGCAATTTTGCCTTCACACCACAGACAATGGCCCTTGAATCAGCAGAAAGGCCAGTGTGGGGACACCCCAGCAGCAGCACTGCCAGGCCAGCACGGGACACAGCCACCATGTCACCTCGAGGTACTGAGAATCATTCGCTCTCTTCTGTACAGAGCACCATGATTTTTGAAGAGGCCATTCCAGGGCTGCTGGTGGTGGCAGGATCCTCGGCACGGTGCAGGTGTGTGTCCTGGCCTTCATCTTGCTGTGCGGAATGGGACTGGTGGGGTGTGAGGGCTGGGGGTGCAGGGGGCTGGACCCCACCCCACAGGTGGGCATGCTTGCTGCCTCCTCTTCTGCCCGAAGCAGTGCAAGCACCAGCTCTGTGCCAGAGTTTTACAGGAAACTATTGCTAAAAATGGTTGCTGATGGCAGAAAGAGATCTGTCAGGAAGAGCAGTCAGGTCCTGGCTGTGGGAAGGAGCTCAGTCTCACATCCAGCCCAAGCTGCAGCTGAACATGCCACAGAAATCCCACGGGTGCCTTGATTGTGCCACTGCCATGATGCTGGTGGCAGGATCCCATCCAGGAAGGTGCTGAGGAGGCAAGAGGGAGTCCCGAGGCCATGCTGTCCCACTGCCGGTGGTGAGGAACAACCCAGGCCAGGGCCATCCAGTCTGGTGGAGAATACCAAAGCCTCATCAGTCTGGTGCTGTTGAGCCGGAACACCATCCAGGAAGGGTTCAAGGAGATGAGAATGGTGGCTGAAGGCTGGCATAGGCGAAGTCTCACCCAATGGTGTCAGTGTTGGGGTGCAACAAGGGGACCCTGTTTCTGCCAGCGGCGGGGGGTCTCCGGGGTGCGCAGGGCTAGGAGCCGGGCCCCTCGGGGGGCTGAGGTGGGGGGCTCAGCTGGCTCTCCAGCAGCGCCCGCGTCCCTTCAGCAGATAGCCTCCGCAGTCGCAGCCGTACCGAGCCATAGGTGCCACCGGTGCGG
>VZRF01013017.1:374886-394335 GCA_013396875.1 Vireo altiloquus | reverse complement strand
CCAGCGCCAGCGCCAGCCCCGGGCCCGCCGGCACCGGCCCCCCTGCACCCGCACCGGCCCCCGCACCAGCGGCCGCCGCCTCGTCCGGGCTCCGCAGCTCCGCCGCCCGCGGGGACGCCATGGAACCGCCGCCGGCCTGCGCGGCCAAAGGTGAGCGGTCGAACCGGGACGGGATGCTCCTCTGGATCGGAGACGCGTCCCCGAACCGGGATGCTTCCCCAAACCAGAGCCGAACCCCTGGCTGCCAACCCCACCCCGCAGGTCTCCTAACCGGGCTGCTCCTCCTCCTGGGATCCCGCTTAGCCGAACCGGGCTACCTTCGGAGCTGCGACCCCGCCCGGACTGTCCTCCTTCCCCGGAGCTGACCCCCCAGACCGGGCTGATCACCCGCACCGGGCTGCTCCCCTTCCCTGAACCCGGCACCTGCCTCTCCGAACCGGGTCGTCCCACCTGGCTCTCCCCCTTCCCAAACCAGGCTCCAACCGCGCGACCCACCTTCCCGAAGACGTCTGAAACGCCCTGTGGGGACTTGTGTCCCTGTGACCCCACTAAACTGCCCCTCTCCGGACCCTTTCCTCCCGCCGGGCTCTGCCCTCCGGTTCCCCGCTCCCGCACCGGGCTTCGCTCCCTCTTCTCCGCTCGGTCTGCCCGCCCCGCCGATGCCCACACCGAGCTGCCCCGCTTCCTCTCCCGGTCCCCCGCGTCGGGCTGCCTACCCCCGCCGCCTCCCCGTCCCCGCGGGCAGGTGCCGGTGCCGGTGCCGCCGCGGGGCGGGCGGTGGGTGCCCCGAGCTGCGGTCGCGCACGGCCGCCGCACGCACACGCACACACACACAGACACGTACGGGGGAACACACATGCACTCACACGCACACACCCGGGTGCACACCGGCACCTGCTGTGCACGTACCCTGTGCAACAGGGACCCCTCTGTGCCCCACCCTAGACAGCCCCGGGACCCTCCCGTGGGCACCCCGGGGGGCTGCGTGGGGAGGGGCTTTGGAGAGGACGGAGCACCACGGAGGGCTTTGCGCGGGGTCTGCCTGGAGGACGTGCCCCCCACAAGCAGCCATCTCCTGTGGGGACCCAGGGCAGAACTGGGCAGGGGACACTGGGGCTGCAACCTGAGCATCCCCAGCCGCAAAGACAGCAGGGAGAGGTCCCATACAGATGTTGCCCACCCTGAGTCCCCACAAGGGTCCAGCCTGTCCCCCAAATTCCCAAGGAAAGCGGGGGTTGACCTGGGTTTGGGCCGGGTGTGATATGTCCCAGCCTGGGACAGAGGAGCGCCTGGCCCCTGTGGTCCCACCATGATCCCACTGCAGTCCCATGACATAACACCCCCCCTTCACACACACACACACACACACACACACACACACACGTTATTTATTCCATTTTTCCCAGAGCATTAATGTCAGTGCTTGCACTATGTTCCTCCTGACCCGGCACCAGACCCAGGTCTGTGCCCTGGCAGTGACCTGCTGACAGCCACACACTTTCCCTCATTTGTTAATATGACGTGGTCTATTTCCACATTTGGAGCAGTGCCTGGAGATGTGGATGTAAATCCCAAGCAATAGCGGGTGGGCTGCTGACAGCTGCCAGGATGGTTTGTCCATCGCATTGCCATTCCCTTCAACACCTTCACATGCTTCCAGCATGTCCACAAGCACACCCAGTGCTGCAGGTGCTGGGTGAGCTCACTGTGCTGGGGCTGCAGGGATGCCCCTTGTACCCTGCATCCTGTCCCCATCGTGTCCTGACCCCTGTCCCCCACACAGTGTGTTCCTCTGCAGCTACACTGGGCTCTGTGTTACCCATAGTGTCTGGGGACTGCCCTGCAGGGAGATGTCAGATGGGAGTCTCCTGCCACCTGTGTCATGACAGGGCAGGGATTTTCTCTGAAGTCTTTATCAGATACAGCTAAAATGGATTAAAAAGGGTCAGAGAGTTTAGTATGTGCTACACAAATAAAGAAGCACATTTATGTTTTCTGAGGGCTGGACAGGTGCAACATGATACAGGCTCAGCACCCATCTGGGCACAGTGTCTCTCCATGATGCTGGCACCCTCTAGACCAGCACATGGCACCCCCAGTCTCTGAGCTGCAGCAGGGGCATGGAGCTGCCATGGCAGGGGGCTTGGAATGAGATGATCTGTAAGGTCTCTTCCAACCCAAACCATTCAGTGACTGTGACTCTGTGAAACGCAGAGGCTTCCCAGCACAGTGTCCCCAGAGATGCAGCCAGAAGTGGGCCGAGAAAGAAGCAGAATTAAAAATAAATGTAAGTGCATCCTGACACGTTAACTACATTTAGAGAGGCTTTAGTACCAACCCACTCCGCAGGAAGGCAGGAGATGCTTGGAGACAAGTAGGTCATGGGACACAGATTGTCCCAAACCAGCAGGAAAAGATGGATTTGGAGCAGGCAGGCATATCGCTGTGAACAGACGGGCAGGAGCAGATCTGCTGCCTCACCATCGCCAAATTCCCTGGGAAGATAGAACTGCCACCAGTTTGCTCCTGAGCAGAGCTGTGGTCAAGCCCTCTGTTCTGGAGCAACCAAGCCTTGTGGCTGCCGATGAACCCAGGGATGCCAAGGCTGGAGCCCTGCCGGGATGGGGATTTGTGGGGTAGCAGCAGAGGCACTCATGCCATGGCACCCACCTGCCTTCATACAGGGACAGGGCTGAGCCTGCTGTGGGGTCAGGGCTCCATGCTGCCCAGGTCTCCTGCACCCCAATCCCACAGCAATGCTCAAGAGGCCACCTGTGATGGATGAGGTGGAGGGATGCATCCTGCTGGCATCGCTGCTTGCACTGTGCTGCCCCAGGATCCCACTGCCAATGCTGGATGGGAGCTGGAGGGGACCCCAGGCCTTTGAAGGGCCTCGGGGTAGCCCAGAAAACTTCCCCAGCCTGATCCTGAGTGGCTGAGCATGAGGCTGGGGGCTGGCAAAGGCCACTCCATCCCCAAGGTGCTGGCACTAAGGGAAGGGAAGGAGAGACTGAGACAGCCAAGATTTATGCTGCCAGCGCAGGAGCAAAGAGAGGAGGGAGACAGCCAAGGTCAGAGGGAGCACTGCCAAAATTCACAACGAATCTGCAGGAGTGCTGGAGGGGAGAGACAGACGACTTGGAAAGAAAAGGAAAGAGGAGGGAGGGAAGGAGTCTGGGAGATGGAGCAGGGTGAGGGAGCCAGACAGGGAAACAGGGATGGGAACATGTCACTCCTCAGACAAAATGATTGAACATGGATGAGAGGGACAGCAAATGGGAGCCTCAGGCAGGCAGAAGAGGACAGCAGGAGCAGGAATGTGATGGAGCTAGACAGGCTGTGGACCTGGCTCTGTTCCCCAACACAGCCCTGTGCAACAGCCTGGTTTTGGGGAGTGCACAGCTGTCTCATGCCCCCTGGCAGTGCTGACCTGTGCCCAGCCTCACCACAGAGGTGAAGTTTCATTCCTGCCTCCTTAGCATTCACAGCATCCCATGGCAGAGCGAGCGCCCGCAGTCAGCACAGCTCAAGGTGACTCAGAGGTCAGGGAAAAAGCAGCCGGGCAATTCAGGAGCTGGCTCTACATCACCGAGAGAGCCAGCAGTTCGGGAGGAGCAGAGGTGCCCAGCACATCACAGCCTCCCTGCCAGTTCCTCTGTTCCCCAGACAGCATCCCAGTGCTCCCCATGGATGGGGGCAGTTCTGATCCAGCAAACTGCTCCTGGGAGCTGTTGCCACCAGCAAGTCAAGGCAGGGCTGGACATCAGCCTTGGTGCTGGGGAGGGCTGGAGCTGCACAGTGGGCATGAGTGAGGGTGGTTTCCCTCTTGCAAAGGCGTGGAGTGCCCAGACAGGTTTGGTACCCTGGAAGAGCAGTGGATACCTGCTCTGGGGCTTGTGGGAGGTTCCTTCAAGTCCCCGTGAAGGATACACCACTCCAAGGATGGTTTATGGCAAAAATCCCTCTCCTTCCTCAAATGTCTGAGCCTCAGCCCAAAGGCAGCTGGAGGGATGGAGCCCTGCTTGCCGCTACGACCGGCTGCAGAGCCACACTGGGAAGAGGCTCAGCACTTTTCTGGTGATAATTAAGATCTCATTATCTTCAGCTAACACCAGGGAGACAGGGAAAAACCACAGGTGCCTTGTGATATGGCAACAGCTGATGCGCCGGGCTGTGCCTAGGAGCAATGGGAGCCTTGCTGTGTTCTGCCTGAATATAAAGCATGGAAAGCACGAAGCAGAGGGTGACAAACTATTTTTTTCCTAGCTGGTGACACCTAAGTGTGCAAACATGCTGTGTTCTCCCCTCGGGGGTGGCTGGAGATGGCACAAATGGGTGACTGTGCACCTTTTGCCTTCTTCCTCTGCACAGAGGTCCAACCTGAGGCTCTGTTTTTTTTTGTTTGGGGTTTTTATGGGGGGTTTTTTAGTTTTTTTTTCTTCTGCGAATTTCCTTCATCTCGGGAGTTTTATCAGACGTATTCTGGAGCCACGCAGGAGCTGCTCACCTGCAGAAAAAGAGATGGGACAGTGTCTGCAAGTGGGCTCTTAGAATGTCAAGGGTGAAAGGGGTTGGAAGGAGGGGAGGGGAAGACAAGGAGAGGAGGGGGAGGAAGAGAGGAGAGAGGAAGGAAGACAGATGGAGGAGGAGAGCGAGATTGCTCTCCACTCTCATGAACCTAAAATGAGGGGTGCGGCACCGTGTTCTCGGGAATGTGTGGGTACTGCGGGCGAGCCCCAGGAAGGCGCAGGGAGCCATTTACAGCGGCAGGTCCCTGCGAGCGGACACGGGCCCTGCAGGGGCTGCGGCTGGAGCTGCCCCGCACCGGCTCCGAGGGCGGGACCGGCGTGGCACCCCCGGGGGCGCCTTCCCGCCCTCGACTGAGGCCTGAGGAGGGTCCGCCCGCCTCGCCGACCCCCCTCAGCGCCTGCTAATCCCCCTCGATCCCCTCAGAGCCGAGCTGGGCCCCCTCATCCCCCCGGGGCCCCTCAGCGACCGGCTGTGCCCTTCCATCCCTCAGGACCCCGCTAAATCCAACCCCCTCTCCTGGCATTGCTCAGGCCCCCGTCCCCTCAGATCCCGCTAAATCTCCCTGTCCCCTCAGCACCTTGGTCACCCCATCCCCTAAGGTCCTGCTAAATCCTCAGGGCCTGGCTGGATCCCCCTGTCCCCTCAGGCACCACTAAATCCTCCCTGACCCATCCCCTAAGGATCCTGTCAAATATCCCCCTGCCTTCTGAGGGTCCTGCTAAATCCTGTCATTCCCTCAGTGCTCTCAGGGTTCTCCCATCCCCTCAGCACCCAGCTGGGTGATCCCAGCCCCTCTGGACCCCACTAAATCCTCACATCCCCTCAATATCTGCCAGGATCCCCTAACCCCTCAGATCCCAGTATATCCTCTCATCCCCTTCAGTGCCTCGTTGTGTCCCTCCATCCCCTCAGATCCCAATAAATCCCCCACTCCCCATAGCACCTGACTGGGTCCCTCATTCCCCCAGATTCCATTAAATCCCTAATCCTACTTGTTGCCCCAGGACCCATCTCCTGTTGGAAGGGGAAGAGCTCAGGGAATTTTGTCAGGACTGCCCTTGGCCAGGCACCATGTTCTACGTCAATTTGCTCATCAACAAGCGGGGGCCGCTGGCCAAAATCTGGCTGGCTGCCCACTGGGAGAAGAAGCTCACCAAGGCACATATCTTTGAGTGCAATTTAGAGGCTACCGTACAAAAAATCCTCTCCCCAAAGGTAGGCTGTGGCATGAGGTGGGATCTCTTGGAGAGTCTGGGGGTGGAGGTGTTGGTCTCTTTATTACTTCTGTGCAATATTTTAACATTTTTGCTAAAAATATTAACTCCTGAACAACTATTTTTTTTTTTTTTATTTTAAATCCTCACAGTTTGCTATAGCTCTGCGAACCTCTGGACACTTACTCCTGGGGGTGGTGCGGATTTACCACAGGAAAGCAAAGTACCTCTTGGCAGACTGCAATGAAGCTCTGATCAAAATGAAGACAGCCTTTCGCCCAGGTGTACACAAAATTCAGCATTTTTCCATCTGTGTCCTTTACAGCTCTCATTTTAAAAATTAATTTTTGGAGATTTCTGTTAAATACACATTATTGATCCCAAAGTAAACTGAACATACTAGTGCCTACTGCTGGTGTTAAGTCTGGCTTAATTTAGTGCCATTTCAGGTCTTTGACTCCTTTAACAGAAGCAGTATCTTAAGTGAGCTTACAAGAAGATGCTTGAGTTTAGCCTCCATTGCTAGATAATTAATTTTAATTTCTTATGACACCAACAACATGTCTAACAGTGTCAGTGCCAGACCTGACAGTGTGTCTTGAGCTCTAGCCATGTAGACAGGGAGAAGGGAGCTGAGATGACTGGAGCCTTTTCCAACAGGCTTTGTGTTTGTTACACTTAGGCACCAAATGGGAGGCACTGTTGTCTAAAAAAAGCCTGAGAACACCAGTGTCTATTGCCAGTTTTAATGTGCTTTGTGACCTGGTCTGTTTACCGAATACTGAATAATTACTCTGCATTATTCTCGAGGATATGATCACAGAATTACAGAATCACGGAACCATTTAGGTTGGAAAAGCCCTCCAAAACCCAGTCCAACTGTTCACCCGGCACTGCCAAGGCCACCACTAAGCCATGTCCCCAAATACCACATGTCTTTTAAATCCCTCCAGGGATGGTGATTCCAGCACTACTCTGGGCAGCCTGTGCCAGGGCTTGACAACCCTTTCAGTAAAGAAATGTTCTGAAATCCGCTGGGCACAACTTGCGGTTATTTTGGAGATAGATACTATAGCAATTTGGAGAGCACCACACAGCTAAAGAACATGACACAACAGTCACCACTGCAGCAACAGACACTCCAGCTAGATAGAAGGGGGGGAAAGAATCTCAGCAGAAGTGAAAAAATGCTGAAAGAGGTTGTTTGGGGATGCTGTGTAATCTCCACCAGCAGAAATAGTCAAAAGTGATCTGACTTTGAAATGAACCCTGTTCTGAGCCCAAGGTTGGGTTGGGTGACCTTCAGAAATCCCTTCTCACCTGGTTTTTTTATAGGATTCTCTGATTCTCAAGTAATTGCAGTCTGAGTACATAATTATTTGATGCTGGAGAACTGTGTTGTGGAGACAGAGCAGATGAAGGGAAAACACAGTGATTCATTTGCAGTGCTGTGAAAGACTCGGGGCTAAACGTCAGCTGGGAGAACCTTCCAGGGACTTAGAGCAGCTGTTCACCAACACAAGTACTTAGATATTTCAGGTCCTGTTGCAGCAGACTCTTTTGTATCTGTCTGTAAAAAAAATAGATCTTCTTAAGGACATGGAAACTGAAATTCCACTTTCAAATGCCTAAGCTTTACCTTTCTGTGATTTAGAATGGCAGCAGCCCTTCCTGACAGGTTTATAGGCTTATTATACCTACTTGGGAGAACACTACTTTTATTTTATTGATACTTATTTTGTTATGTTGTCTGTTTATTTCAGGGCTTCTTGACCTTCCAGAAGAGAACTTTGAGGCTGCTTATCAGTCCGTTACATTACCTGAAGAATTTCATGATTTTGAAGCACCACTACCAGATGTAAAGTAAATGCTTCCCTAGTTTTTATTCACTCCTTTAGTATGTTCAGAAGTAAAAGCTATACTTGCTGTTATCTGATCAAGACTCAGATTGGGTTGTTTCAGTTTAATAACTGAATTCTCCTAAATTCTGAGCTTTACAAGGCTACAGCCACAGGCGTTGTGCTTTGGTAGTTTTCCTCAGTCCTTTAATCAACAGACCGTCACAATGAAATAATGTCTTGAACTTAGACTTCAGGATTTTAAATTGTCTGAGTGAAGGATGCAAACAGCTTTCTGAACCTCAAGAGAAGAGATAAAAATTAGTATTAATCCTGAAAGATGTGGCCAGTAACCACACAGTGTTGTGCTGTTCCACTGGGTAACTTCATTTTGTTTCTGCTCCACTGCTCTCCAGGGCTGGGGTGTTTTATCAGCAGTAGTCAGCCTGGCTCCTGAGAAAAAGCCAGCATATTTCTTAGGCTTTTCTGACACAAATCAGCAGTAATGTAGAAAACTGATAAAAAGCAGGAGGCCAAGTCATGTTTCTGATGGCTCTGATGCCCTGAAGGTCCAGGACAACAGATTTCCACTGAGGATTGCTCTGTACCTCCTCATGAATACGGTTTGATGGGATCAGTAAGGGTTTATTATTTTATAAGTACAGCTGCAATATAATACACTTTATTCAAGTGCCTCAGTGTGCTGATTCTGTAAAGGTGCCTTTTCTGCCTGCCCAAAGAGTTGTGTTGTTTAGTTTAAAAGATGTTTCACTAATCAGTTGCCTTCTGACAAGGGCTTGGTAAATACCAGGGCTTGGATGGGAACAAAATCACATAAGCCCAAGTTTACTGGCAAAAGACTGGAGAAATATGGGGGCTTGTGATAAAATGCCAGGATTGAAGGCTATATAGAAACAAGCTTTCACATTCCAGCTGAAAGCTCAGTGGGGTTTCAGTTCACCACATATTTTTATAATATTTTTTCATCAGGGCCATTGATGTTGCTGAACATTTTACCTTGAATCGGAGCAGAGCTGAAGAAATCACACTTACAGAGGATTATGAAAGCAGTATACTTCTCTGTGATAGAAACTTTGGTGAGAGGAGTTGAGAACTTAGAAATAATTCATAAGAGGAAGTGTGTTTTATGTGCAACTTTTATGTTAGCCCTTTCCATGTGTATAAAAGCTGTGATTAATAGTGCATTTGTTTCACGCTTTTGCTGATTGGCCTATCAGTCTGTCTTGGGTTTAAAATTTTGTGTGAGCAATATAATCTGGTGTCAGAGACAGAGAACCAAACCAAACATTTCCTTCTTTTACTAAATTAAATAACATTGTTTATTGCTTATTCCATTTGAGGTATGGGATGTCTTGCAATCTTTTAAAAATTACTTGAAAAATTAGGAAATTAATAAATCCGGGTTTCCAAAACTCACGCAGATGAGGGATCAGGAATTGTGTGTTCCTTCAGATGAAGAAGCAGAAGCACTGAGGAGACAGAGCTTCTTTGAGGGCAGTGTCCTGACGAGCAGTAACAGTCTGGTGGCTGATCCCAACTCAGCCAGCACCAGCGGAGACAAATCTGTGCTGCACGAAGATGTTTACTGCTTCCAGGATGACCATTTTGGGGATGAGGACAATGCTGCAGATATGATTGGTAGGGTTTGCCACAGGCAAACAGAATCAGTTCCTTTCCAATTACTTTTATTCTTACAGGAAAACAGTCAAGACAGTACCAAAGTGGTTGTTTTCAAACATAAATTCTATCTTAGTTGTTGTTTTTGTACTTAATTTTTTTCTACTTGTCACTAAATCGATGATTGCTTAGACACTGCCAAGTCAAATTGGTTTAAAGGCTGTATATCATTATTTTAGAATTAAAGGTATTAAATTTATGCTTACTGTTTAACGATTTCTATTTTCAAGGGTGAAATAGTGCAGCATTTTTATCCTTCCTGTTGTAATAGCAAAACCAGCAAAGTAGCTTCTACATCATTATGGCTTAGAGTATTTATGTAAATCTTACAGATTTATATCTTTTTAACACTATCAGGACCATAATTAAAAAAAAAAAAAAGGTGGAAATCTCAAACTTGGGACTAATCCCCTCCTTTTTGTGCTGTTGCAGACAGCCGCACCACTGCTGGCCATCTGCAGAAGCTGAGCTTGCTTTCTTTGCAGAGTATTAACCTTGACTAACATTAGGCTGTATCAGGCTACTTCATGACTACTGAGGCTTAGAATGATCAAAACTATGTGTTTTATATTTAAGAAATCCTGCTGAGGGATGAGGAAAATGTCCTAGATAAAGACATTCTTGATGTGGAGGAAGCACGTCCTTTGTCACAAGATCTGCCAGAGAACAGCACAGCCAGTGAGTCTGCAGTGTCTGCTCCATCTCACATAAACCCTCTGTTCCCTCTGTTCCTCTGTTAATGCCTAATGTCACTCGCATTCAGCTTTTTGTAGTTTCCTGTGCCTTTTTCCTTTCTTCATTTATTTTGCTTTCTTTTTCCCTAAACTGCTTCATCCACCATTTTTGGATCATTTGATTTGATTTAGGGATTCCAAATTTGTAACTTGACATTGCTTAGAAACACCTTCATGTGACATCCTGTTGGATATGCTGTTGGTCCACCCTGCTGCTCACAGTGTGATGCAAGAAAGAAACCCAAATAAGGCTGTCCTGTAACTGTGAACTTTCCCAGTCAGAGCTTCAAAGGTCTTTTCCAACAGAAACAAATCTGTGCTTCTATTTCTGGTTTCATATTTCTGCAACAAATGTCATTTAAGTAGCTCATAAAGGTGCTGTTAATCTCCTTTTGGTTTGATATTGATGAAAGAAATTGAGCTTTGACAACTCTTTCTGAGAAATTTTTGCTATGTTAAATCTTTACTCCCCAACACAATGTTAGTTTGAAACAGAGATTGCTGGAACAGCTTTAAAGGGATAGAGTGTTGATAACTCTCCTTGAGTTGTTGCTGCTGCTACCTGTTCCTTTTCTGTTGACACAAATGTCCACACTGCCTCTCACTCACCTGGAGCTGGAAACAGACAGGGATTGAAACTAAACACCTTTCCCCCTAAACACTTTCTGTTGTGTGGGTTTTTCTCCAGATTGGTTATTCTGTCTCTACTAGGGCCTGGTCATTCTGGGATCAGTAAAGGGAAGTGTGCAGGATAGAGTATGAGCAGGAACTGGTGAACATAATTGACTTTCTAAACAAAACCACAGTTTCCTATTTCTCACCATTTTTCTCTAGTCTCATTCTCCATCATGTGATTGAGAAATAAGTCCATATTGTAATTTTTGTTTTTAATTTGAGTTATCTGCTGGGTTTTCTTGCAGTTGAGTCCAACTGTGCAGACACCATCACTAAGGATGTGAATCACACAGTGAGTGAGACAATCCTTTTGTTCAAAGACGGATTCGTGCTTGAGCCAGTTTATGATACAGGTCAGAAGTTGATCAGTTTCTTGCTGAATGTTTGCATTAACCAGGTTTGGTTTTCTTTTTAGTTGTGAAAATACTTGCAAAGTAGATTATTCTCACCTTAGATTTCATCTGCTCCTGTTGTCAAAGTTCCATTTTACGGTAAATATTATACAAACCCAGTGTCAGGTTATTTATCTCAGCTGCCCAAATCTCTGCTTGCAATTTCTTCCATGTACCAAGTCAAGTTTTGTTGCTCTTCAGCTCTGGTAGCATTGCAAGCCTGGCCTTGGGGATGGCACTGAAGATTCACCTGAATAACTTTAATTGCCAGTGACACATCAGTGATTTTTATGTTTAAAATAACAATCTTAAAACTTTCAAGCCTTTGGAAAAGATTGGTTTGTGAACTTTTAACAAGATCCAAGGTGAAAAGTATTACATTTCCTCCATGAGTAAATCTAAATGTCCCCTATCATGTTGGTGGCTGTTTATGAATAAACAAGCTCATGTTGACAGCAATATTTACAATATTGGATTTTTCCATCCTGCCCAAATAATATCCAGGAAGTTATGGCTATATAACCAATCAGTGTCTTTCTTTTGTGTTTACATCTTGATTAAATTCCTAAAGGATTAAACTGACAAATACAGATATTAATTATGAGGTAATGAAACCTCCCAAGTGCATCAGCAGTTCCTGGAGCACTTAACTTCTTGATGGATTAAAGATGGCTTATTCAGTCTTGTTGCTCTGTGATGTGTTCTCATTAAGTTCTCCTGTTCCCATTTCTTTATTACAAAAATCATTTGTCTTCTACAATCAAACATATGGGAATTTCCTGTAACAGAGTACAAAGAGTGAAAATTTTATGGAAACTTTTGAAGGAACAGCCCATGCACTTGTACTTTGATTTTCAAGTCTGAGTGGTGTTCTGAAGGTCGGCAGCCGGGTTGATTCACAGGGCTTTTTTTGTGTGCTTAATGTCCTAAGAATAGACCTTAAGACTTGTTATTAATACTTGCTTTATGTAGCTGTCACCCAGAGGAAAAAAAAACAGAGAAAGAGGAAATTGTTGGTGGATGTAGAGAAGGAGCTCAGCTGCAACACCATTTACAAGCAGATCACCAACTGCACTGATCTCCTGGCCATGCTGGACCTCGCTCCCCCAACCAAGAAAACGATGATGTGGAAGGAGTCGGGAGGTGTGGATAAACTCCTGTCCCATGCTGCACAGCCTGTGGCTCATGCTGAGCTGCAAAAGGTAGAGATCAGTTCCATGTGGGGTCTATGCCACTGTGTAGGTTCCAGGATTGTTGCAGAGCTGGGATGTGACAGAGAGGTTTTGCAGGCTCAGTTTGATCCAAACGTGGAGCTGGCTGCAGGTGTGCACTGAGCTTTGCTCTGCAGTACAGGTCAGCTGGACACCTGATGGTTTGCACACTCACCACTAATTGCTTCATCATGTGTGGGGTCACAGCCTTAACCTCCTGCACTCCAACAAGTGAAAAATTACAAAAGGAACATGAGAGCTGATATTTCATTTCACACACTGGCACCTGACTGATCTTATACTGAGGCACAACTTTTTACATTTCTGTCCCTTTCTTTTGTACTTTCTCTTTTGTTTTATTGTTTTCTGGTTTGTTTCCTCTTTGTAATCAATTAGAGACATCTTTTGTTTATATTTACTTTAAAGGTACATTAGCATATTATTATTAGAATATTGCCAATGGATTTGGAAGGGTTCACTGCAGCAGCGCAGCTTCACCACTTAGAGTCCAGCTGCAGAATTACAACTTGCTCTTTAAGAGGATGAAAACTGCAGATGTTTCTTTCTTTCATCCTTCCTTACTGGCTGGCTTCATGAAAAATGATCCAAGCTGCTCCTAAGATGTTTTGTTCATGGAATTCCTGTTGGGGCTGCAGAAGGCTATTACTTAAAAACAAAAAAAAACAAAAATTGCAGATTTTCATAGTGACCTAATTCAAATACTGAAATTCTGGGTTGCACTCATTAATATACAGCTCATATTCATATCTTTGTGTTGATGTTTGCAAATAATCTGACATGATATTCTGAAAGCAAACATAGAAAAATTAATTATTTCAGTTGTTTGAAAAATGCTTCAAGAGTGACAGATGTAAGAAGAGAGCAAATGGAATACAGATGATGTCTGAAATGAAAGAAATGAGAAGAGAGCAAGATACTACAGGTAACACTTAAATTCTGTTGTGCAGAATTAGCTGTTAGAAAGTATTTTCTATTCTACATAATGTTTAAGAGACACATGCATGGTGTTTGTGCATCCTTACGCAGAAATCAAATTAAATCCAAGTCTTTTCTTCCTTGTGGAGATATTTTTGGTTTCACCTTTGGTTTCTCTAATTGTCTCTGAAACTGCAGATTCGAGTAATGTTGCTTGTGGTGGGGTTTTTTTTTAATATAATAATAATAATAAAAAAAAGCTTCCCATTTATTCTAAGCTTAATCAAAACTGCTCTCCAAATTTCCAAATTAATGTGAATAGTTCTACTTGTATCTGGAAGATGTGTTTTGGTTAATGCCAAGCAAAAAGAAATGTTCAATTTTAGATCTTCTGAGAAGGATGTATCCACTTTCACTCCTTTCCTTTTCTGGGAACCCAACTTGCCTCAGAAATTGATTAACAAACCCACCTCCTGCGAGTCCATAAAGGTCGACTTTCAGAAAAGGAAAACCTTCCTTGGAAGGTTCTTCTTCCATGCTCCTGTTGGGAATGATGTTTCTTCAGTATTTGCTCATTCTGGCTCTTCCTCTCAGAGATTGTGAACTTGGGTGTGATTTTTGGTTTTCAGTGGGGGTTTTTTTAAGGACAGTGCTTCACAGTAATTGCCTCTCCAACCTAGGTTTTCTGTTAATACAGAGATGCTGCCAGTAGAAGAGCCAAGTTACCTGCAGGAGCCACCTCATTCCGAGACTCAGAGAAAAATTAGAAATGATTCCTTTATGTTGACATCACAGAATGACAGAAATGAAACCAATGAGAACTGTGGTGAAATGATAGTGAGCAGTTTTCCTCAGTTTTAGAGACCTAAGTGTGTCTATTGGTTCCACTTTTTGCTAAGGTTCTGTTTAAAGCATATTAAGAAATTACTGATGTTTGGAAAGGATGCTAAAACCAGTCAAGAAAGCAACAAGTAGCTTGTGTGATGAAAGTTTATTTATAATTACTTGGTAAACTCTCACAATGAATGAGGGAATGATGGATTAAAATGTCTATTAATCAGTATAGTTTGCAATCTAATCACTAAGTATAAACGAGAGCTTAATATTAAATATTGTACTGAAGAGATAAATATAATCTTTATATAGTATAAAACTTATATTTTGTGTCTCATATCGAGGAAATAATAACAAATTACTTATCTCTTCCATCTTCACTTATGCTGAAGGGCATTCTTTGGAGAACATGAGGCTCATTAATGTTGAAAAGTGAGAAAATTTGATGTAATGGCAGCAGGAAACATGTGCTCCATGCCTGAACTCTGCCCATAGGTGTAGATTCAGCTGTAGGATAACTCCTACAGCAAGGTCCTTCCCTGTATCAGGAGAGACATGGTAGAAATAGCAGCCATTAACTCATTTTGGAAAACTTCATTACAATAAATTCTTTGAGCAGAACCGTGTAATGAGACTTGTACTACGTGCATAAATGGTCAGGCCTGGTGATTGTCTTTTTCATGCTCACAGGAGGATGGTGCAGCTTTCTCTGAGAGCTCAAAAAATTCCCTGGGCCAGGAAGCTGAAGCACAGCAGGTGGAGGTGCCAAAGGTGTGTGTCCTGAGCTGATGGCCTGGCTTGTTGAGAACTCTGTTTCCTTAAAAAAGAAAAAAAAGATAGCATCATGAAGTTACAGTGAGTTTTGCTTCCTGTGAGAAGGAAACCATTTCCAAACTTGCTGGCTCTGAGGATGCTCAGGCACTCTGAAACCAGGGCAGTCAGCTGCAGACTTCAGAGGTTAAGCCCAAAATCTCAAGCCAAATATTTGAACATCTCTTTAAGCCCCTGGCCAGTACAAATCCTGTCAGAATCCCAGTCCCACAGAACCTGGCTGTGGAGCTGCCTCACTGGGACCATGTCCATGGCCTGTTGCACCTGAAAGCACACATACTGTTCTTTCCTCTGTTTCACAAAACCTTGTGTGAGCACAGAGGTGTCAGAGGCACCAGATTCCCTGAGTTTGGCTATCCAGATGCCCAGCTCTGACTGGATTTTCAGTCAGGCTGGAACTCCTCTCCTTTTTCTCATGGTGTGTGACTTTTTACACACCCTGACTAACCTTCTGTTTACTTCCTCTCAAGGAGCAAACAAGGACCAGGAAAGACAGTGAAGAAGTAAGATGGGGCAAAAGAACTCTTCGGTTACAAAAAACTTTACAGGTACCAGTGCTGGATTTTGTTATTAGATACCAAAAGCTGGTCTTGATTTCAGCTGGATCATATCAGAAGAGCTCTTCCTTCTGCTGTTCATTGTGTCTCTGCCTCTCACTTGCAGCATGTGGTTTTTCTTAGATTTCTGTGGAAAATCAGGATTCTGGGTGCTTGATGTGTGGTGTTTCTTTCCACACCTGCCAGAATCACTAGAATTTTCTGAATGCTCTTCTTTTTGAACATATTTCAAAGGTTCTGTGCGAATAATAAATAATTACTTACACCTGAGTATAGCCTTTAAAAGACAAGAGGTAACACTGAAACCAAGAATTGCTCAAGGATATTAATTGTTCTTAATCACAAAACATGATGGAAGTGCTCCATAAGTGTAGTGGAATTTGGTGGAATTGTAGATTTTAGTAACACACGTAGGTACCAACACTATTATGGCATTAAAATGTTAAGAGCCACTTCTATAAACACAAATGGAAGATACCCAGAGAGGTTGTGGACTCCTCATCCCTGGAAGTGTTCAAGGTCAGGTTAGATGGGGCTTGGAACAACCTTGTCTAGTTGAAGGTATCCAGGGTGGGGGAATGAGATGTCTTTAAGGATCCTTCCAGCCCAAACCAGTGTGTGCTTCCATGATTCTGTGGAGATTGCATCCTATTTGAGGCATTCAGGCAGAGATATTCCCCCTATGCAGTGCTCTCTGTTTGGACCCCATGGGCTCCAGTGTTACTGGTGGGGAAGCTGACCTAACTGATTTCTCATTTCCCTCACACAGCAACTGAAGAGATCAGGAGTGTGTTCCTTCAGTTTTCGGGAGCTCTGCCGGAAAAACAACCGGAAAGAAGCTGCAGTCACGTTTTACATCTTTCTGGTGCTGAAGAAGCAGTTGGTCCTCGAGCTACGGCAGCATGAGCCCTTCGCTGACCTCACAGCCACTGCTGGGCCCATGTTTGACAAGATCAGATAAACTGATCAAAATACAGCTTAGATTGCATTTTCCAGCAAATAGATTTCCTGGAAAAAGAGTGGAATGTCTTTCAAACTGTGGGAGCCTGAGCAGAGCTCCCTGTCCTTTACACCATCCAGTAATGGCTTGCACAGGGGTCCTGTCCCTGGAGATCACTACAGGGCTTATTATTAATATTTATAGTTACATGATGAGTTATATGATAGTTATGCAATATGTTAATAAAATACCACTAAAATATATATTCTGCATAAGAGATTTACATTGTGAAGGATGTTATGAAATTCTTTAAAGGAAATTTATAAAAGTCCTTGAAGGGTTTTTATTAAAAAGTCCTTCTAAACCTTTCTCAGAGACTACCTTTGACAAGGCTTGTGTCTGTTAAGTCTCTAATACCATCAGTAAGAGTCATCTGTTAACTCTGTAGCACAAAAATTTAGACTATTTAAAATTACTCCTGTCAAAAATGTTCAGTATTTCATATTTTAAGATCTAGCAGGGTGCTGTCTCCAATGTTGCTTTTGTGTGTTCAGGCAGACAGAGGTTACACTGGGTACACTGCTTAGAAGAGTCCAGAAGCTGCAGCTAGAAATTCTATTTCCAAGAAATTCTGCATTTTCAGATTTCACTAAGCTTTTTAACTTATTAACACCTTTATTCATGTGTAGACCTATTTAAAAATGTACGTTAACTGAAATATTATTAATTCCTTGTATTTTTATCTAATTTGGGATAAACTTTATCCCTTTTACTGTAATTTTCTGAAGCTCTTGGTTTCCAGCTGCCTCCCACCTGTGCCACAGGGATGGTTGTGCACCATTCAGTTGCTTCGGTGCTGTGGGGACATCACTGTGCCTTCATGTAGAATCAATAAAAATCAGAAGATGTTTCCTTTGCTTGTTAGTGTTTCTTCTGAAGGATCAAATCCTATGGGTTCATCTCAGTGTCAAGGACTTGGTGATTTTACTTAGAAGTGGAAAGGATGGGTGATATTGTCACCTGACTTTCAGGTGTTTACTCACCTCAGTGACACCCCTGTTTCTCTGGGCCCACTAAGTGTGTGGTTCCTGTCCCACGGGGTTCAGGGAGGTTTGGGTTTGAGGGTCTCTGTAAGGGAGTAGAAAGGCTTTAAAAGAGGTAAAACCCAAGCGTGGGGCAGGGGGATGGTGTGGGGTGGCCACTGGCTGTGGGGGTGTTCCAGCTGAGTGTTCTTTCTGAACAGGAATATTTGATTAAATAAGTAATGCGCCTTTGCCGCTGCTCTCTGAGGGGTTCTTTTTCTTGGTGTAAGGAAGGGGAAAGCATCCCTGTATGGTAAAAACCTCTCTGTTTTCTACAAGAGAAATGCTATTTTTGGGTGAGAACACGAGCTTGTCTCAGGCCAAGACTGGAACCAAGGGCAGCTCATCTTTTCCTTGTGGCAGGCCAGGCACTTCCAAAGCCAGGTGCTGACCTGAGAAAAGGGTTTGGGTTTGGTGAAAACCTCTCCCTCTCTCTATGCAGCAGGCCCAATCTCCCTGGAGTGGTACTCCTGCTCTTCAGGTCAGAGCATCCTCAGAGACCAAGCACTGCAGACTGCAGAGAGAAGGAGAAACCATTTTTCTTTCCCAAAAGCCATCAGGAATGACTCTGCATCTCACAGCAGAGCTGCTGCCTGTGCCACATGGTCAGAGCTGCTCCAGTGGCAGCAGATGTGATAACTCATTAATTTTCCTTTCAAGGAGAGAGGCTGTGCATTGGATTCACCAGGAAAGAGGGAAACAAAAGGCAGCTGGAGGCGGGCAGGAATAAATGGGAGGCAGTATATATATATATACACTAAAAACAGTCTGTGTGTCGGGATAAATGAGGTACAAATCATGCAGGAAATAGTGCTGGAAGAAAGACTGGCATGTATTTACCAAACAGGTTTGTCAGAACTCCAGAATAACCATGGAGGAGTGACAAAGGGAGCTGAGAATGTCTGGGAAGCACGATGGGCCTCGGGTTCAGCCCCAAACCGGGAGCAGATTCTGCTCTGACCATGAACGTTTCCCATATGAACATGTCCCTCCATAAGTCCGTATGTGGATCCACAGCCTCTGGATGTCCTGTGGATGTTTGTAACACAGGCACATGTGCATCTCTCACGCTCCTGGTCCCCACGGGGGTGTCCGCAGCCGACCTTGGGTGCTCGTGGCCGCGGGCACCAGAGCAGAGCTGGAGCCGGTGCCCTGCTGCCCCCCGCACAGGCTGCAGGACGTGATGTGGGGGCTCCTGAGACGTTTCCTCAGCAAATAATTTGGGAAGGTTGATCTTGACAGTTACAGCAGGAAGCGTGTGGGAAGTGCCATGAGTAACCGGGCTGTGCTGGAGGACGGGACGTGCCTGCCGTGCCAGCCTTAAGGCTCATCTCCCAAACCTCCTGGACCCCAATCACAGCCCGGGACAGCACCTCGGGGTGGTTGTTGCTGTTTCTCCACCCCAGCCTCGGCGATTAGGGCTGAGCCAGAGGGATTGAAACGGGGCACAGAATTTCGGTTATTTAATGATTTTACTTTATGAAAGTGCGTCACTAATTAGAGGCAGGAATCTCCTCAGAGCTAGACTGCTTAAGATGAAAATTACGACGCTGGGGGGACTCCAAGGGCCAGGTGGCCATAGCGCGGGGCCGCCCCGGCTCCCCCCTCCCCTTCCTCCGCCTCCTCCTCCTCCTCCGGGGTTACGCGGGGCGAGGAGCCCAGGGCCCCCGGTCGCAGGGCACACCCGGCCCGCGGGGCTTCGCAGACGGGGAGGGACCCCAAAACCCGGCTGGTTTCTTTTTTTTGAGGTGGTTGCGCCGCTCCGACAGAGGGGAGTTGCCATAGAAACGGGGGGAAACCCGGCGGGGGGGCCGGGGGGAGGCACCCGCGGCGCCGTCGCTTTAAGATCGCAGAGGAGGGAGCAAATTACGCAGCTGCACGGCTCATCCCTCCCTCCCTCCCTTCTCCATCCATCCCTCCCTCCCTTCTCCATCCCTCCCTCCTCCATCCCTCCCTCATCCCTCCCTCATCCCTCCA
>VZRF01013017.1:305697-374705 GCA_013396875.1 Vireo altiloquus | reverse complement strand
GGGCACAGGGTGCTCGGGGCGGGTCACGCATCGGGCCCGCAGCACACCCGCATTGCGTGTGCCAGACCCCCGCGGTACACACCAGACCCGTACTGCTGCACCAGAGCCCACGGCATGTGCTGGACCCCCATGGCACGCACTGGACCCATGTTTGACTCATCAGACCCATATCTTATGTACCCTGACCCACACTGCAAACCCCCCTGGACCCCCACCACACCCACTGGTCCTGCTTCACAGCCCTGGACCCATATGACATGCATTAGACCCACATAGCAGCATCAGCCACTGCACTCACCAGACCTGCGCTGCACTAGCCAGACCCACATCTCATGCACCTGACTCACTTCACATGCACCAGACCTTCCCTGCATAGCCCAGACCCACATCGCAAACACCAGACCCTCCTTGCACAGCCCAGACTCACATTTCATGCACCAGATCCTCCCTGCATGCCCCAGTCCCACATCACACGCACCAGACCCATATTTCATGCACCGGACCCTTGTCACATGCATCAGATCCTCCCTGCAAGCACCAGACCCTCACTGCACACCCCAGATCCACAGCTCATGCACCAGACCCTCCCTGCATACACCAGTCCCATGTCACATGGATCAGACCCACATCACATGCACCAGACCGCCCCTGCACACCCCAAACCCTCCCTGCACGCCTCAAACCCATATCTCATGCACCAGACTCTCCCTTCAAGCACCAGTCCCATATCTGCTCATGCAGCATCCCAAAGTGTCATTGGCACCGTGGGGCTTTGCAGGAGCCAGGACTGCTCTGCTATTGACATTCTATTATTTAATGGCTTCGTGCTCCATCTCCAAAGGGACACAGGAACACCCGAGCAGGCTGATGAGCCGGGTGCTCTGTTCTCTCCTCCCCACAAGGTCAGCGCTGTGGCTGTCGCACAGAACCCACTGCTGGGTGCCTGTTCTGCTTATAAAATACCAGTGTTCCCACCCTCTCTGGGCAATGGCACATTGTGCTGTGACCTTGTGCCAGAAGATGCAAATCCTGGTGTCCAGGGGTCCCAGGGTGGGGGTCAGAGGGGCAGTGCCAGTGCTCCCATCTCAGAAGTGCTGCAGCAGGCTGAGGCAGGAGATGTGGTGTGTGGTTAAAGTAGGCCATTCCAGCGGTGTGGAGACCAGGGCTAATCCCCTGGCACCGCCGTCATTCCCAGCCCTCGCTCAAGGTGGATGGTGGTTAGGGAAGACCTGCTTCCGCCGCGCCGAGGCACGGAGGGGAGGAGGAGCTGTTGCACTGGAAGCTGGGTTTGTCTTCCAGGTTTTTGTCTTTGTATTTTGAAGGAGTGGGCTCTTCCTTCTGCTTCACGCACCTCAGCTCGGCTCCTGCCAGAGCGCATGTGCAGGATGGGCTGTGCAGTGGGATGTCACCTCCATCCCATCCTGCTGACCTTTCTGGCCCAGGGTGAGACCATGGGGTCTGCATCCTGGGTGTCCCACTCCTGCTCTCATGCTGCTACAGCACTTGTCATGGAGCTCTATTCCCATTTCTCTTTGGCTCCAGAGTCCCCAGCAAGAGCTCAGCCTTTGCCCTCTGGTCAAGCACCTTATTTTTAGCTAATGAGGGCTGGGAATTGCCACCTCCCCATTTGGAGTTGCAGCCAGGTCAGCTGGAAAAGTGATGAGCTGCATAACCCGAGCTTTCCAAATGGTGTCTGTTTTCCTGTAATCTCTGGGTGTCAACTCAGCGTTTTATAACAAACAGGAGAATAAAAGGAGATGCTCCTGCCTTTTGGAATGGGACACAGCCACTCTTAGCAACATTGATTTTTCTGGTGGTGTTGCATAAACACCCCGTGGGGTTTGTCTTTGCTTGTGCCCCGAGCACTCAGCTCTGCCCTGAGCTGGATTTAGCGGTGGCCTTGGCAGTGCTGGGTTAGCAGTTGGATTTGAAGGTATTAAAGGTATTTTCATACCTAAATGGTTCTGTGATTCCATGATCTCCCTCTGCCCAAGACCCAGGTGAAGTTTTGGGATGAACCCGTCTACACTGGAGCAGAGGCTCCCAGCCTTTGGAGATATTGTCACATCCTTGAAATCTTCTAAGCAAAACCAAAGCAATCCCTGCGTCCCAAAAATCCTCCATGGCAGGAGGAGGAGTGCAGACACAGTCATGGGTGTTTGCCCCTAGCTGCTCAGGTGGTGGCCCCAGTGCTGACCCCCTCCTGCACCAGACCTCCTGCCAGCCCTGGCTGCTGGATCCTGCTCCTTCCCACTGTGACCCAGCTCTATCCCAGTCTCTTTTCCAGTGCAAGCAGCCCTGGCATTGCCCCTGTCCAGGGACACAGGGCTCTGCCCCACATCAGCTGCTGGTTGTTGGCCACATGCAACACTTGGCTTATTTTTATTGTGAAGAAAAGCAGAGCTGGTGTCAGGAAGGCAGGGTAGGTCCCAGGGAGCCCTTTTTAGCCCCTGGAAAAACAAAGCTGTGGTTTCCCTCTCCGCGTTCCCTCTGCTTTTAATCTTGTACATCCTGGGAGGCTGGAGGTCTCCCAGGGGACCCATGGGGACACCACGGTTCCTCTCTCAGGTCTCTGCAGTGGGTAAAGCTGCTCTCAGACGCTTGGGCTCGGTGCCACCATTGCAAAAGATTCCTCACACAGGATGTGCCAAGGGAAGCACAGGAATCCAGCAGCAGGCAGGATGATGGGAGCCTCAACAAAGGAAGCAGTGAGCGAGAAATCCAGGGAAATGTGGCAGCTGCTGGCACAGCAGTGTTGTGCTGAGGGTTGACACTGGCAATGAGCTGCCACGGGGCAGCCAGGGGCTCTCACACCTTCTCTCATGTTCCCCATGGGGATGGGGTGAGCTGGCAGCAGTTGGATCCCTGTGGATCCCACAGGATCTGAGCTTTGGAAGCTGTTGGGTGTGAACTCTTGAGCCTGCAGCCATGAAACCATTAGAGGAACAAGCTGAGGAACCATCGGAGGCTTCACTGAGCCAGTGATGAGGGTCTCTCCCAGGGTCCTATGTCCCTGTTTGCCATATGGGAAGCATCTAGGAAGGGCAATACCTGCCCAGCCTAGTTTGTTCATCACTGGCACAGCCAGGGGATCCAGCAAGGATTGGGCAAGTGGCAGGATTTGAGGCGAAGTAGCATCTTTGTGGGGCAGTGATCCAACTGAGCCTGGGGAGACCTTCCTCTGGGGCACCAGGCCGAGCCCCCACTGTGTCACTGCTCTGTCACTGCTCTGCCATCCATCACTGTCGTGGTGTGATCAGTAGGTCAGCAGTGCCCCCGGTCCACTCTGTGGCCGGCAGGAGCTGGGGACCCACCAGGAGATGAGCCCCGTGGTGTCACCCACCCTGGTACAGTGACAGTATGAGGGACTTGTGCTGATTCTGCATCCCAGCCCTCCGGGGGGGATTTGCTTTTTCATGCTGTAGCTCCAGCTGTTTCCTTATCAAGGCCCATTGCTTTTATATATCAGGAATTCCCCAGGCTAATTCCACTGCATGGAACAAGCTCTGGTTTGTGCTGCTGTTTGGAAGAGCATTGCCCTTCTGTTCCACATGTGCCAGGAGACTCACAGGAAGTTTTGCTGTTGGCAGCACCAGGAATACATTGGTCCTTGTGATGGGCAGCATCCACCCCTGCATTTTGGGAGATTTACAGGGTGTTGGACCACATGCAGGTGGTTTGCAGGACAGTCTCTGGATTTGGTGTAAGTCAGAGTGTCAGACCCTGGCCCATGCAGGCATTCCTGGGCAGTAAGGGCAGACACAGGGGTGCTGTGCTGAGCAGGGTCCTACTGGTCCCCCAGTTTGAAGACAAGCCAGTGCCCCCCAAATCACCTTCGTCTTGGTCCATGAATTGCCTTGACCACTCCTGCTATGGAGAGAGCTGGTAGAGAAGGCTCCAGTGAGACCTTAAGAGCCTCCTCCAGCGCCTAAAGGAGCTCCAAGAGAGCTGGAGAGAGTCTTTGGACAAGGGCCTGGAGTGGCAGGACAGGGGTGAATCCCTTCACACTAACAGAGGGCAGGTTTAGATGGGATATTTGCAAGAAATTCTTCCCTGTGAGGGTGAGGAGGCCCTGGCACAGGCTATCCAGAACTGCTGTGGCTGCTCCTGGATCCCTGTAAGTATTCAAGGCCAGGTTGGACAGGGCTTGGAGCAACCTGGCGTAGTGGAAATTGTCCCTGCCCATGGTATGGGGTTGGAATGAAATGGTCTTTAAGGTCCCTTCCAACGCAAACCATTCTGTCATTCTAACGCTTTGCTGTGGGCAGGTATGTCACCCACTAGACCAGGGCTAATCCTGGAATTCCCTTGGCTCTCCTGACGAGGCTCCATTGGTGCTGCAATTGCTCATCCTGGTCCATGTGGTGGGGGTAATTCTGAGTGCAGATCCATAATTTCCTCTGCCTTTAGTAGCCACGTACCACATGGAAAGGCATGTGTTCAGTTTTGGTGCTGAATCTGCCTACCCTGCCTGCCTGGGCAACCCATGGGCACACCGAGGCTTCTGGGGAGACTGAAGTGGCCCATTGATCTTTGGGAATAATGACAATTCATTACCACTGATTAAATTCCTGGTGCCCTGGATGCTGTGGGAGGCATTGAGCCTCGGTGTGGGCACCAGGCAAGTCCGTAGCAGTGGAAGGAGGAGGAGGAAATGAGGTCCTCGGACATGAGGCCAAATCCAGGAGTCCCTAGAGAGCCGTTCGAGGCTGCAGATGCTGGTGGCAGGTGCCTGGGGTGCAGTGTGGAGTGCTCTCAGGAGCCCCATATGTGGCCGCCTGCAATGCTGACACTTGCTGGTGTTAGTGGGGCACAGAGGGAGCCCTGCACAGAGCAGTGTGGCATGAGGGTGACCTTGCCACGAGTGGGGAAGATCCAGGTACAGCTGAGCTGATGATGGGCACCACTGGCATGATGCTGGGCATCATTGGGCTGATGCTGGGTACCACTGGGATGATACCAGGTACCACTGGGTTGCAGGAGAGAGGGTGAGGAATCAAGCCTCTCAAATCTCTGTCAATCCCTTCTCGAGAGCTGTTGGAGTCCAGGCTGTGCCGCAGCCCCACGTGGCGCTGCTGGAGGGTGACGGAGAATCCTGGAGGATGCTCCTACCAGCGTGAGGCCACACGCAGCTCTTGGTGGATGCTGATTCACGCTGCTGCAGTAGCAGAGCTCGCTGCCCACTTGGGAGCAGTGATCCAGCAGGACAGAACACTGCCTTCCCCTGCCCAGGTCATCTCCGGGCAAATCCATCCCAGGTGGGAGCAGCAGGATACCCAAATCCTTCTTCCAGTGTCCCAGGGGTGCTGGCACCCCTCTGTCATGGGGCACTCTGCCTGCTGGGACTTGGGGCTTCACAGCAGCAGCACTCTGAGATCTTCAGTGCCCTGGTTTGGGGATCAGGGGGCAGCGAATCCTGGGCAGAGGAGAAGCCTGGGCTGGCCAGGGTGGCCTTTGATGTATCCTGGAAAAAAAAAAAAATCTGTGGTGGCAAATGCAAAAGGCTGCACTGGAGTGAGCTGGATGTGCCCCCCTTCCTGTTCTGCTCCCCTGTTGTCCCACACCTCGCACTCCCCTGGAGCAGGGCCAGCAGCACACAGTGTTTCCTGTCACCCATCGATTATCTGTTGGCAGGTCCCATCTCCTGCATTGCTCTGCCAAAATCTGAGATAAATGCTGGCATTGTGAAAGGGCTTGGTGATGGGGCCCCCCTCCCCATACTGCCCCTGGCCCTTGGGTCTCTGGCAGCCTGGGAGCACAGTGGGGATCACAGTGGTGCCATGGGATGCTCGGCAGGATGCGGGTTCTGAGCAGATGCTTCCCTCACTCCCTCACATCCTGCGTGTGCCTGAGGTGCTGCAAGCCTCTGGATCTGGCCTATTTATTTACAGAAAAGAGGGCTCTGTGTTTCCCAAGGGATTAGCTGCTGCTGCCTCATCATGCAGGGATCTGTTCTTCCTCACCTGATTTCACTGCTGAATGGGGGATTTGCACTTAATTAAGGCAAAGCAGGCATCCAGCCCACTGCAGGGAGAGCTGCCTGCCCAGGGAGCTCCATGGCTGGGTCAGAGCCCTCATATCATCTCTGCCCCCAGTAATGCCACCACTGCAGGTCCTCTGTGTCCCTGTGGCATTACCCTGCTTCCTGGCAGGGATGGGGATCTGGGAGCAGGGGGAAGCTTGTCCCATGGCAAGAAAGGGACTCCAGACCATGGGCAGGCACCTGCTCTGCTTCTGGTCTGCCTTTTAGACTAAGAACACCCTTGCCCTGTGCCCACAGCATCCCAGTGGGACCACGGGCATGCAGCATTCCGGCATTTCTGGGCTATCTATGGGAGAAAATTGGGAAGCACAGCCCACACGTGCAGGGGATGCTATGCTCATCTGTCCCTGGGCTGGTGGCCCTGGGGACTATGCTGATGCCCTGATGCCAGGACTCAGCCCACAGAGTCCCCATCTCACCGGGGTNGAAAATTGGGAAGCACAGCCCACATGTGCAGGGGATGCTGTCCTCATCTCACCGGGGCCATTTTCCTGCCTTCACCTCCTCTCTCTGTTGCCTTCACCCACAGTTCCCTGTGCCCAGGACCCGTGGCACCGCGGCCATGTCCGTGCCGGGGAGCAGACGCGCGTCCACAGGATCACGAAGGTGAATATGCTTCAACCTCTGGCCTCGAGACTGGACACCAGCGCCTGCAGCCGGGATGGGACGATCCCCACGATCCCCACACCTCCACCACCGGCTGCCACTTCGCAGCACGAACCCCCAGCCCAGCTTTCGGGGGTTTGCATGGCACTGCCCGCTGCACAGCACTTCCCTGTCCGTGCATGCAGCTCCCCGAGTGCTGCACGCCCCGTCCCTCTGTCCGTCTGTGCCACAGGCAGGACCGACCCCTCCGTCCATCCAGGCGAAGGCAGGCAGTGGTGGAGAGCACTGGGTTGGGGCAGTGAAACTGGGAGGTATGTTAGCCCTTGGAAAATCTCTCCTTGAGCTGAGTGATAAAGAGAGAAAAAGAGGGAAAAAGCGTTTATTCCCTTCCCAATGTGTCCATGACCTGGACTGCCGTTATGGGAGGTACAAGCTCAGCACGGGCAGGGAGCAGGGGCAGAGCTGCCCACGTGTAGGTGACGCTCTGGCAGATGTGGCTTGAGCTATGCCGGGACCATGCTCCCAGGGGACTCTCAAGGGGCTCCCAAGGGGATCCCAGGGGCTCCCAAGGTCTTCGGGGTGCAAGGATGCTGTGCCAGCATCCATGGGCTGCCATGGCAGGGAGGGGGGAGCGGGTGGACATCCCCCCCAGCCCTGCCTTTGTGCCCGTCGCCATGTCCGTGCCATTTTGATCCCTGCTGTTTGTTTTGTCCTTTTGTCTTGTGTGTTCTCGGTGTGGTGGTTGGCAGTCGCGGGGTTTATGGACGGAGTGGCTTTGCCTCCTTCTTTAAGTCTTCAGCGCCCTCAGCCACTCGGCCTGAGACACAGCCTCTTCTCCCTGCCTCCAGGCGCCCCTCGCCCCCCGGGAGGGACACCTACGGCACCTCCTCGCTGAGCAGCAGCAGCAATTCTGGCTCCTGCAAGGGCAGCGACAGCAGCCCCACCCCAAGGTAACCCATCACCCGTGGCCCCAGGGCGGCTGCCGGGTGCCCCCGGGCAGGGGGAGCAGCCCCCCGTGCTGCCGGTGCCGGTGCCCGGCGGGAACAGGAGCGCAGGGGCCGCTGGAGCGAGGCTGTTCGCTTGGTGTCTGGGGGAGCCGGAGCTGGCGGAGCTGCTGGTGTGTCTCCAGAGACCCTCACTATCCTCCTCCTTCAAACCTCTCCACCGCTGTTGTTGTGTCGTCTCCCTCCCTGTCCCCCCGCCTGCCACCCAGAGATCTCCCGTCCTCTTCCCTCCGTCCTGCTGTGGCTGTGGCTTGCACGCTGCACGCTCCCTCCTGCCACTCCCGCATTCCAAGGAGCACCCGGATCCTTCCAGACCAAAGGCACGAGGGCAAGAGCTTCGCTTCCATCCCCTCGTGTTGCCCGGCAAAGGTTTGGCAAGAGCTGGTGGCCCCCTGGCTTCTCAGCAGGGAGCTCTGGGCGTGTTCGGGGCGCAAACAGCCGGCACCAAGCTGTGGGATAAGCACCGAGCTGTGGGATGAGCACCAGCTCCAGCCCCGCAGGCTCAGCAGCTCGTGATGCTCTGCTCATCTCCTGCCTGCTGCCTGCCAGCACCCAGAGGTGGAATCGTTCTGGGAGGATCTAAGGGGCCCGAGGGTGACGTGGTGATCAGGTCCCATGCGTGCTGCGGCCAGGGGCAGTGGCCGTCCTGCTGCCATGGGGCATTCCAAGGCATGGATGCTTCTAACGTGATGCTTCTGGACATGGCTAAAGGCTGCTGGGCTGATGGACACCATGCAGGGGGTTTTGGGATGCCTCCCTTCCATACACGGCGAGTTCGGTCCCTCCACTGCCATGCCAGAGCCACTCGTGCAGCTCCCAGCCTGTCCTTGTAGCCCTGTCCCTGGCCAGCCCCTCCTCTCCTCACTGTACCAGGCTTTGGTCCAGAGATGTCACTTCATTCACCCCAGTGCCAGTGGTGGTACAAGGGGGTCCAGATGTGCTGCTGGCCCAGTGTGGAGCAGATGCTGGATTCCCTGGCTTGCTCCCCATGGGCAGGACAGCCAGCATCTTGAGACCTGCTCCATCCCAAATGCTTCCATTCCTCGTCTTCTGCCTCCATCTCTGGCAGGGCTGATCCCACTCTGGGGTTTCCATCCACATAAGTTGTTTCCAGGAAGGTTCCTCTGGACACGGAGCACACGGAGACCTTGGTGCTCCAAGTTCTGCTCATGCCCCAGCAAAGTCCACCACAGAGAGCTCAGCACCTGACAGCAGCATTGGTGTGTCCAGGAGCTGCACCCATCTCCCTGCCAGGGCATGGCACCCTCGTGCACCCACCCTGTCTGCCCTGACAGAGGCACAACACAAAAGACACCCACCCTGCCCCTCTTGCCAGGGCACAGCACACTCATGCACCCACCCTGCCCCTCCTGCTTTCAGGGCTCCTTTGGGATGTATTATGGAGCTGCATCTCAAGAACAGGCCTTAGGACCCCTGGGTCAAGCCTGTGCTGACCCTGGCACTGGCAGTGAGTGACATCTGTGTCCCTGCAGGCGCTCATCCAAGTACAACCTCTGCAGTGACAACCATGGGATAAAGCCGCCGACGCCGGAGCAGTACCTGACTCCCCTGCAGCAGAAGGAGGTCTGCATCCGGCACCTGAAGGCTCGCCTGAAGGACACACAGGAGCGGCTGCAGGACAGGTGAGCATGGGAGCAGCAGGCACAGACCCCATGGCATAGGAGCTGCTGGAAAGGGTGCCAGCACCAGCCATCCCCACCCCGCTGTGGCAGCTCCTGTCTGGGACCGGTCCTTCTGGGTGTCTCAGTTCCCAGCATGGCACCTTGTCCTCATGCTCAGGCACCAAGGTCGCAGCTGTACCACAGCATTGCCGGCATGTAGGATCTGGCACTGCTGCCTGTCCGATCTGGGAGCTGCAGATTTGGGGTCTGGAGAGCCCCATGTTCCACCTGCAATGGCTGCACTCTCCCCTCACCCTGGTTAAGTCCCTGCCATGCTTTTGCTGAATTTCAGCGTCAGAGGGTGGCTAATCCCCATCTGCTCCTCTCAGGCTTAGGCACGGCCCCGCCGCCGTGCCAGCTGCCACGCGCCCGCTGGGGCACCTGCCCACCCCCACGCAGCCCTTGGGAGCCCTGGGTGCTGCAGCCCCAGAAGGTTGAGCATCACTTCCAGGGATCCCTGAGCTCCCATTGCTCCAAGCAGTGCTCCCAGGGGACCCTGAGCATCAGTCCTGAGGGTCCTCAAGCATCAATCCTGAGAGTCCCCAAGTATCAGTCCTGAGGGTCCCTAACCATCCATCCTTGGGGTCCCTGAGTGTCACTCCTGGGGGTCCCTAAGCATCACTCCTGGGGATCCCTGAACATTGCTCCTGAGGGTCCCTGAGCATCACTCTGAGGCTCCCTCAGCATCACTCCTGAGGATCCCTAAACCACTGGATCCATCCCTTATTCCCAGCTGGAGTGTTACTGGGTGATCTGGTTACAGCCCAGTGCTGCTGTCCCTGCAGCCCCCTCAGCGCCGCGGTGGTACCCTTCTGTCTCTGCAGGGATGCTGAGATCGAGGACCTGAAGACGCAGCTGTCACGGATGCAGGAGGACTGGATCGAGGAGGAGTGCCACCGCGTGGAGGCCCAGCTGGCGCTGAAGGAGGCTCGCAAGGAGATCAAGCAGCTGAAGCAGGTCATCGACACAGTGAAGAACAACCTGCTGGAGAAGGACAAAGGCCTCCAGAAGTATTTTGTGGACATCAACATCCAGAACAAGAAGCTGGAGACGCTGCTGCACAGCATGGAGGTGGCACAGAATGGGGCGCTGAAGGAGGAGGGCGCCGGCGAGTCGGCCGGGGGGTCCCCGGCCCGATCCCTCACCCGCAGCTCCACCTACACCAAGCTGAGCGACCAGGGAGCTGGGGACCGCAACGTTGGGGGCTCGCAGACCATCTCGCTGGACGAGGGGGCCGACAGCGGCTTCGTGGGGATGGAGGAGGCTCCGGGCCACACGGACCCGCTGGAGGTGGGGGGTGAGCCCGGCACCCGCCTGCCCCCCAGCAACACCTACGAGAAGGTGCTGGGACTGCGGAGCAGCGTGGAGGCAGGGGTGCAGGCCAGCTGCATGCAGGAGCGGGCCATCCAGACGGACTTCGTGCCCTGCCAGCCCGACCTGGACACCATCCTGGAGAAGGTGATGAAGTCCCAGGCTTGCAGCTTGGGCAGCCCCACCTCCGCCTGGGTCTCTGAAATGGAAGACACGATGCCCGTCCCCGAGCTCGCCAACCCCACCGGGACCACGGACATGATGATGGCCGAGCCCGACGCCGCGACGGCGGCTGCCGGTGCCGAGGGGAGTGTCCCCTGCAACCCGGCGGTGCGGCAGCCCCCCAGCGCCAGCCCCTCGGTGGCCATCGCCTGCGTAGCGGAGGAGGAGCTGACGGAAGTGACCGGCTGCGAGACCAACCCTTCCAAGAGCTACTGGAGCCGCCACTTCATCGTGGATCTGCTGGCGGTGGTGGTGCCGGCGGTGCCCACGGTGGCCTGGCTGTGCCGCTCGCAGCGGCGGCAGGGCCAGCCCATCTACAACATCAGCTCGCTGCTGCGGGGCTGCTGCACCGTCGCACTGCACTCCATCCGCAGGATGGGCTGTCGCCCCGTCGCCAGCCCCGGCCCCGGCGGCACCGCTCAGCCCTGACCCCTCCGAACGCCCTCCACCCGCCCCCACGGACCCGACTGCTGATTGTAAAGCCCCGGCGTGGCACTGGCGGGGGGGAAGGGGCCGAGGGATCTGTGGGTGCATCGAGGTGTGCTGCCCCGCCCAGCTCCTTTGTCCTGGAGGAGGGAAAGAACCCTTGTTGGAAGAGGTGTTGGCACCCAGCGTCACCCCCGCCGATGGACACCCCTGCCTGTGCCTCTGGCTGCGGGGGGCTGTGGGGCTGCACCCGCCAGGGTGGCTCTCCCTCCATCGCGCTTGCTTTTTGTTTGTCGCCGGTTTATCCCCGGGGCCAGCCCTGCCACGGGCGGGTGATGGCAAGGAGCCGCTGGCAGCGTGGAGCGCTGGGGATGCAGCGGCTCCTTGCTCCAGGTGCAGTGTCTGCCTGTGGGCAGGGGGATGGGGGGTTCCTGTCCAGACACAGGGATCAGCTCCGGAGCGGTTCGGTCCAGCCCTCCAGTCCCTAGGAGATGCCTCCCCACACTGGGATGGAACTGGGCTGCAGCTTATGCCCGGAGCGCCCCGAGGAAGCCGTGGGCTCTCCCTCCCCTTGCTTTGCACTATATTCACTTTTTTTTTGAGTACAGACTGAAACCTGGCTGTTGGGACTCTGGCTGCCGGGGAACGGGGCCGGGGGCTCCTGCAGTTTTGTCAGCCGTGATGCCGGTGGTCCCACCACGTGCTGGAGCTCGGATGCCTTTGCTGGGGTGCGGGCAGTGCCGCGCAGGCAGAGCAAAGCCCTTTGCCGCTCCGGCACACCCAAACCCCCGCTCTGCTGGTGGCCTCCGGAAAAATGCCTTTTTTTTTTGTTGCTGGAACACAAAGACAGCAAGGATTGCTCAGCGGGGCTGTTGGAGCGCGGGACTTGGGGCTCCCCCGCGCATGCCGCGCTCCCACCCGACGAATGTCTGTGGTTTCTTCGTGACTTGAACTAACAGTGTTTCCCCCCAACCCCAACCCAAGCCCATTCCCCCACCCATGGGTGCCACTGGCCAGGTGCCCTGGCAGCCGGTGATGCTCCACACGCCGGTATCCAGTGGTCCCCAGAGGGGCACGTGCCACATCCTGTGTGCCCCTCACTTCCCTGCACCCCCCATCCGCCAGATCTGCCCGTGCTGGGGGGCACTGGGGACAGCAGCTCTGCCACCAGCACAGCACCAGGTGCCAGGGGAAAGATTTGGGGAGCAGCAGTGTCCAGGCAGCCGGGGCAGATGTAAGCGGAGCTGGGATATTCGCCTCTCGTGCAATGTATTTGTGGATCTGTGTACACGTCTGTTAGACCATCCAAAGCTTTGCCAAGAAATAAATGTAACGACTATATTTGAAAGACAAATCTATATAATATATTTTTTAAATACAGAACTGAAAAAGCTGTAACCCCCCTCTTCTTGTTTCCCCTGTCCTGTACTCCCTCTCTGTGGTGGATGTAATAAATGTCGCTGGGTCTGTGTCTGCTTTGGCTGGAGCCAGCCCTTGGCATCCGCCCTGAGGGGGGTGGCCCAAGCAGGGACACGGGGACAAAGGGACCCTGGTACAGGACATCTGCCCCATCCCTGCTGAGGAGAGGAAGAACCACCCAGCAGCCACCAGCCCCTGAAGGGATAAGGGGTTTTGTGCTAAAATAGCTCCTTTTGAGGTGCTGTGGGGTCCCCTTGTCAGGCCCTCCAGGCTTCCAGCATCAGCTCCTGGGACGGCAGCGATGGTGTCACAGGTCAGGGACAGAGTGGTCCATGGATGACTTCACCAGCCCTGATGAGAGCCTGAGCAGAGGGAAGGGAGGTCAGTGGGGGGAACCCAAGTGGCCCCTTGGGCTGTGGGGGGTCCTTGAGGTCCCACATTCTCACCGTTTGACCATGTGCTCATAGATCACAGTGGGGATGATGGTCAGTGTCACCACGTTCCCAGCCCCTGCCAGCACCTCCATGAGCTGCTTATCCTGCAGGAGAGAGTGGGGGGAGGAAGGTCTGTGGGGTGCCCAGCTTTGTTCAGTATCCCTCTTCCTCCCAGATTCTCTGGCCACATCCTGGACTCCCCAGGTGTGTCCTGCACCACCAGGGCACAGCCCTACCTTCATGCCAATGACGTTCTGGCCGTTCACCTCGCAGATGCAATGGTGGGTGAGGAGCCCATTGCGGGCAGCCGAGCTGTCCTTGGCCAGCGACACAATCTTCCCCTTCTTCACCACGATGCCAACGTGGCCAGTGCTGTCCTTGTGCACGGTCACTGTGCGCTGGAAGGGCCTGTGGGGAGAGCACCATCAGTGCTGCCACCGGCACTGCTGCCACCAGCGGTGCCACCAGCGGTGCCACCACCTGCTCACCTGTCCCGCACCACCATGACGATCTTTTCGGGGTTTGCCTTCTTCAGCGCTCGCTGTGCCTTGTCACTGCTCCAGCCTGCGCAGTTCCTGCCGTCGATCTGCAGCACCTGGTCCCCGAAGCGCAGCCCCACCAGCGCTGCCGGTGAGTTGGCCTTCACCAGTTGCACGAAGATGCCCTGGGGACACAGTGGAGTGGTGGCACAGGGTTGGCACAGGGACCAGTGGCCATGCCATGCACCGTGCCATGCCATCTGCACCCTGCTGTGCTGCGCTATGGCACGCTGTGACATTTAATGCCACACATTGCCGTGGCATGATACAGTGATGTGTCACACTGTGCTCTACTGTCATGCTTATGCCGTGTCACATCATGCCATGCCACACTGTCCCATGCCATGCCCAGCCCCATGCCAGTCCAGTCCCTCACCTGGTCGACGTTCTTCAGCTGCAGCCCCGTCTTGCCCCGCTCATCCTTGCACAGGTGGATCTCCCGCACACCCGGCTTGATCTCTGCCCGCCGCAGCCCCGCACTGTTCCCGCTCAGGGGGGCGACCAGCTGGCCTGGGGAGGGTCCAGCGGGGGTCAGTGCCTGTGGGGGAGCTGGGGGTCAGTGGGGATGGGAGGACACAGGGCCCTGTGCACCCTAAACCTTGGGAGTGCTGCATCCCTTTCCCAGGCAGGATGAGGAACCAGAGGGACCCCCATCATGGCATGGGGAGCAGGGAGAGCTGTCAGCCCAGACACCTACGGTGCTGTCCTCTGTACCCAGGTTCTTCTGGATCTCCTCGCTGGACAGCGCCAGCCCCATGTAGTTCTCCAGCTCGGCCAGGTTGGGGTACAGCACAGGTGGCTCTGAGGGACATACCAAGGGTGGTTTCAGCTTCTGAGGTCCCCAACCCACAGCCATTGTACCCTCCATCCCAGAAGCCCCCTGGGACCATGGGGCAGCAAAGAGAGACCCCAAAATCCCATGCCCAATCCATGCACTGAGTTGGAGGAGGGTCTCAGGCAAGCCCCCCCCCACTGAGCATCATTGCCCACCCAGACAGCCCCTGCACAGAGTGAGCTGATCATGCTCCACCTTACCAGTGCCCGAGGGGAGTTTTGGCTTCTCAGTCACCACTGTGGTGGCAGGGGTCCTCACCCCAGCCGCTGCTTGTGCCTGCCAAGAGACAGGGTTTGCTCAATGCTGTGCCCCCTAGCCTGGGGACCCTCTGAGGTGAGACCCCATAGGGACCCATTGGGGTCTGCTCATCCCCTGTAACACTGCTGTGCTGGCACTGACCTGCAGGACCTGGTGGCCCTTCATGTCCTCCAGAGAGGGGTAGAGTGTTGCCATCGCTGCTGCTGTCTGGGGACAGGGATGGGATGGTTCAGGGACTGAGGTGCCTCTCTCCAAGCACCCCCCCAGCCCCTGTGCTGGAGATGGGCTGTCACCTGGAGTGTTGACTCAAGGCTATGTCACCAGGGCCACCACCACTTCCTGGTGGCTGGGACACAGGTGGCTGTGTGCTGGGCTCCGACACCCAGGCATCACTCGGCTGGCGGCAGGTCCTGCTCCCCATGTTCACCTGCCCCACAGGGCCATCCCAACATCACCCAGGCACGGGAGTGGGATATCCCACAGGAATGGCCTCTTTGCCCCTCATCAGACCCCTCTGCTCCCCATGTCCAGCTGGCCAGTAGGGCCATTCCAGCATTACCCAGACACAGCAGTGAGATGTCCCATAGGAACAGCCCTTTTACACACCATCAGCCCCCTCTTCACCTCATGTTGTGCCCAAGGCTGTGCCTCCCAAACGTACTCTATGGCATCTCATGCCCCAAAAAGCATAATCCAAAACTCATGGTGTAGAGGCCAAATCCAGACCTAGCTCTGAGCCCTGCGGGAACCAGGCAGGATCACACCCACAGCCCAGGGATAGCAGCAGCATCTGACAGACAAGACCCTCCCAAGTCCAACCCTGGCACCCCTGGACTCACCTGCCAACAGCTCCCAGATCCTTGTGACATCCTCTGCCTGGCCCCTGGATTTTATAGCTGGGCCCAGCCCAGGGAGGGGCCAGACAGCCTCAGCTGATTGCACCCTTGCCAGGTAGGGCACAGGTGAGGAAGAGGAAGACGAAGGCAAAAATGCACAGAGCCCTGGCACTGCAGGGATGGGACAGGGATTGGGATAGAGACAGGGATGGTTTTCTGTAGGTTTGGGCATTCTGAGGGAGTGGGGATGGGGCTGTACCCCCCCATGGTGCCCCCCACTCCATCTCTTCTCCTGCCAGCCCCAGCATGTGGCTTGGACGCCCAACTGGGCCCCCCCCCTCATTATCCTTCCTCGGCTCCACAGGCCCTGCTGGGGGGCGAAAGGGGTTCCCCTGGGCCCCTGCGTGGGTGGTGGCTCATGCTGACACCTCTGCCTGGGCGCGTGGGGCTGACGCGGCCATGACCAGGATCCCGTGTCCCACACCCTTGCAGCCGTCACCTGGGACACGTGCCAGCTGTGGGAGTCCCACGCTGCAGGTGGAGAAACTGAGCCGGCACAGAGCTCAGCATGGGGTGACTGTGGCATCCCGCTGCCACGGGCCACCACCACGTCACCTGGGGATCCAGCCCTCCAACACCCACTGGTGACATTCTGCTGTCGGCATTGGGGATGCCACGGGCCACTGTGTCCCCAGGAGCTGGGCAGGGGGTGCTGAGGGTACTTGGGCAGGCCTGAAGCTGGTGGCACGGGCCCAGAGCTCCCCGGCATGGGGCCAGTCCCACCGTGGAGCTGCAGCCAGGCACGTCCTGGCTCCCTGTGCCTCCGCTCCACCGTGCCAGGCCAGGAGGAAGTGTTTTATTTACTGGTGTTATTTTTAGCTGGATGGTGCCCAGCTGCCTTGACCAGCCCAGGACAAAAACAGCCCGAGCGCCAGAGGCAGGGAGAGTCCTACACAGACAGAGAGGTTTGTTCCCTGGAGTTTGTTCATTCCCTGAAACCCTCATCCCCACAAAACCACAGCTGGAAGGACCCCCACCTGCACTCGTGGGCTCTGCAGGAGCTGTGAAGGGGCTGAGGGCCCAAGGGCAGGGGGCTCTCTCCAGCCTCCCCCCTGCCCTGGCTTAGCCCCAGCCAGAAGTCACAGCACTGCCTGGCACCAGTTAATAATTAAAGCAAACGGCTTTGCAGGAAGAGAAACCCAAACTGGCCTCAAGCTTCCACCCAGAAGCAGCCACAGCAAAGAAGAGAGCAGGGTGCTGATGTCCCACAAGCTCCAGTTCTGCTTAATTGAGCAGCAATTAAGGGCAGTGCTAATTCCTGCACAGCCCTGTGCAAGCAACGGTGCTCCTGGATGCATCACAGTGGCCGAGCTGCTCCTGCCCCAGGGCCACCGCTCCCTCCTGGACCCATTACACACAAACTTTGCCTGGCAGCTGAGGCAGGCTGTGTTATCAGTCACGGCACACTGATCAAAGGTTGTCAGTGGAGGAGCCAGGCACTGGCCCACAGTGGTGCCCAAGCACACAAAACACCCACAGGTGCAGCAGCAAAGCCCAAAGCAGGTGATGTGCTGTGCCCCATGTGCCATGTCTAGCTTTCAAAAAGGACTGAAATAAATCCAGGGAGATGCATGGACAGGATTCCCTGGAGCTGCAGAGACCCTGGCAACACGCATCCATCTGCCCTTCATGCTTCCAGTCCAGGCTGAGTCATAGCCACAAGGGCACGAGGCTGTGAGGGCAACACTTAATAGGTTATGGTGAGGCAATTAATTATGCAAATTCCAGCAGGCCGCCATCACCTCCCCAAAGAGCACAGGAGCCTCAGGCATCCCACTGCGCTCCCAGGGCCGAGCACCTGATCCTCACACTAAGGCACAGCAGTACAGCTCAACAACCTTGGCACAGCACCCCATGAAGCTGGGACAGCACCCTACAAGCCTAGAGCAGCACCCACAGCACCCACTGAGCCTGGCACAGCACCCCACAAGCCTGGCACAGCACCCCATGAGCCCACAGCAGCACTCACAGCACCCCACACAGCACCCTCAGCACCCCATAAGCCCAGCCCAGCCCCTGCTGTGCTGAGCGACAGACGGGTGAGGGAAAAACCTCCAGGACACAGGGCTGAGAAAAGCCAGCATAAAGCGTTTTTATTGCGATAATAAACTGGATACCTTTGTGCGGCGGAGAAGGAAGTGACCGGCGGGAACTTCTGTTACCAACAGACTGGGAGGGGCAGAGGGAGGGGGCACAGGGGACAGCTATGCGTCCTGTGAGACCAGGCAAGCAGCGATGACCAGCATCAGGTGGCAGGAGAGAACAGGCAGGTGTGCTCAGAGCGGGGACAACGGGGGGGCTGATGGTTCCTTTCCATGGGGAAGAAGGACAGGAGCATTTTCGTTGAGACCTCACCACCACCCCTGCAGACAGCACCTTCCCTTTGTCCAGTTTTCCATTTTTTTTTTAAAGAAAGCTCCATGTTATGGGATTTTCAGGGTGTAGTGGAGCTCTGAACTTAACTCCCTAAATCCAAAAGTGGTCTGGAGGAAAAGGCAGGCCCACTGTGAGATGGCAGGGTGAGGCAGGGGTAGAGCAGCCCTCCTTCCCCAGAGCAAACCCACAATGCCTGCAGTGATGCTCCCTGGGGAGCAGGGAAAGGCCAGGCTCCCTCGTTGTCCCATTCCAGGCAGAATTCCTATAAACAATCCTAGTGCTACCTTGCTCTCTGCATCCCTTCAGCCTCGACAACCTCACTCTGCTATGGCTTTTGCAGCAGCAGCAATTTCTGGTTTGAAAACACCATAAATCTGCACCAAAACAAGTAACTAACAGGATTCCTTTTGTTCAAATGACTCCTATCTAAGGCCAGCCCATCTGCGTGCTACTGGGATAATGTAGTCTATACCTGGAACAAAAATAAGATTAAGAACTTGACCCAAAAAGAGTTGAGGTTTACAGCGTATAGTTTAAAAAGACATAAAAACACGATACAAGGAGGAAGAGTCAGACGCAAAGCTTAGTGACCAAAGGCATTCAATCAAGGTGTAAGGTTATACAATGAGTGTAGTGGACTATCAGGAAAAGCTCCGTACAAAGTCATGTGCACTCTTCTTGAAGCTGAGATTCTGGATTCCTCCATGTGCCAAACCTGCAGGGAGAGAGGAGAGGCAGCATGACAGAGCTGCCTGCCCGCCAGAGGAGGAGCAAATGTGCCCAGGGCACGGCAGCCTCCACACAAACCACACCGGGCCCTCAGGGCAGTAGTCAAGCCTCCATCACAGGAGGGAGCACAGTCCCACCCTGCCCACATCATGGGGACCCCACACTCCAGAGCAGAGCCCCACAGAATCACAGAGTGGGCTGGGTTGGAAGGGACCTTAAAGCTCATCTTGTTTTAGCGTCCTGGCGCAGGTAGGCACACCATCCACTAGACCAGGTTGCTCCAAACCCCATCCAACTTGGTCTTGGACACTTCCAGGGATGGGGCAGCCATAGCTTCTCTAGACAGCCTGTGCCAGGGCCTCTCCACCCTCACAGGGTAGAATTTCTCCCTAATATCCAATCTAACCTTGGCCGCTGTCAGTGTGAAGCTGTTCTGCCTCACCCTGTCATGCCAGGCCCCTGTGTGAAGTCCCTCTCCAGGTCTCTTGGAGCTCCTTTAGGCTCTAGAAGGTGCTCCAAGGTTTCCCCAGACCCTTCTCTTCTCCAGGCTGAACAACTCCAACTCTCAGCCCGTCTCCACAGCAGAAGTGCTCCAACCCTTGGGTCCTACTCACAGCCTCCTGCCCACACCCTCAGCCCCATGCCCTGGTAGCATGAGAGGCAGGAGGGAGCACGGCAGCCAAGCCTCCTGGTGCAGCAACAACACTAAGAATGCAAGGCACAAACAATTGGCACCGGAACACTGCCATGACACAAACCTGCTCTGCCAAGCTGGGAACTTTACCACTGTACCACTGTAGCGACCTGAACCCCAGGTCACCAGACCCCCAAGAGCAACTTCTACCCACAGCTAGAGACCCACCCCATCCTTCTCATATTCCCCACTACTGCCCATTCCCCCTGCCCACTCCCATCCCACCTCCCTACAATCCCAAGATCAAACAGGGGGCCTTGAGCTGTCCCCAATCCACACAGTCCTGCCAGAAGCTGCCCCTCCTTACCCGAGGACAGGGTGCTGGGATGGGTCATTCCAATTTCATGAGCTCCACGTCAAAAATTAGAGTGGCGTTTGGTGGGATGATCCCTGGGTGGCCAGTGGAGCCATAGGCGTAATCTGGGGAGATGGTCATCTTTGCCCGCTGACCAACGCTCATCTGGGGCAGGGACAGAAACACAGGGATGTCAGGAGATGGGCACAACTGTCAGTTGAGTGACAGAGGAGGGACACACACCTGTCCCCACTGGTTTCCCTACACTGGGCAAGAGCAAGGACCCAGGCTGCACAAACCAGAGGAATGGGAAGAATGTCAGAGGGACAAGGCAGGCAGCACGGGCTGGAAAAGGACCAGGGCTTGACATGTCCTTCACACAAGGGAAGGCAGGGAATGCCAGGCTGTTCCCTCCAGCCACCAGCATCCTTGTGCTTGTGTTGCCAGCGTGGCACAGAGTGAGTGGTGTCACGCGGGCAGGAGCCAAAGCTGTGCCGTGCCCACAGTGTGAGATCACAGCCCGGAGCTGTGCTGTGCCCACCAGCCCTCCCTCCGTGTGGGCTCTGGAGCCCAGGAGGCCTGAGCGCTCCCGCCGCGCTCCTTCAGAGCTGATTCAGAGCAGAAATGTCACCGCTGAGTCACCGACGTGCCGTAGGTGTTGCTGGGGCCTGGCCCGGCTCCATTCCTGCCAGCTGGCAGGTGGCAATGCAGAAGGTGATATTTGCACCCACACTTCCCAGCGCCGAGGGGGTGGAACAGGGGAATAAAATAAAAAAAATAATAAAATAGGGAACGAGCTGCATGCACACTGATTCCTGCCCACGCTGCAGCTCCCGGCGCAGCACAGCCCGGCACGGGGAGCGCAAGGCGGAGGAGCTCCAGGCACCTGAGCAACTCCTTCCTCCCAGCCGCGGATCACCTCCTGCTTGCCCATCACAAACTTGAACGGCTTGTTCCTGTCGCGGGAGGAATCAAACTTCTTCCCATCCTCTAGCATACCTGGGGAGAGAGAGAGATTATGGTGATACAGGGACAGAGCCACTCGTGCCAACGTGAGATGCTGTGACCTGGCAGCCCAAGCAGGTGACAATCACATGGCTCTGAGTCAAAGACTTGTCTGAGCTCGTCCTTTTCCCTGGGAAACACCTGTAAAGCAGGGGAAACCCCTGGGGCATCACCCATCCTGGGGCAGGGAAGGATGACTCTTAATTGTTTTGGCCCAAAGAGAAGGGCTCCTCTGGGCCAGAACCAAGGAGTGACAGGGGAGGAGATGGATGGGGGAAGAAAATCTTGCCCACCTTGCAGCACCACTGACAGCCATTTATCAGGCAGCAGGATCCAACCTTGTGCTTCTCCCATCCCACCAGAAAACACACCTCTCACTCCTCACCAGGCTTCCACCTTCAGGCACACACTCCAGTGCCCCATCTGGAGGCTGTGACTGGTCTCCAGCCCTGCCTTTGCCCAGCTGTGTCCCGCTGATCTAAGCCAAATCCCTCCTGGACTCAGGAATGACGATGGGGAGAGGCAGCACCAAGTGCTGGATGCGTGTGCCTGGGGCAGCCCTTGTTCCCCAGCATGGGCTGAACCCAGAGCTAAATATAACTCCCCAACATGAGCTAAGGAGGAATTTCCTCCCCTCCCTTGCTCCCTGCCTGACCTTCTTGGGGAATCTTGGAGCTGGCGCTGCCTTATAGGAGCAGTAACGCCACCAGTCAGCTCCTATAAGGCAGCTCCAGCTCTGCATTAACACAGCCAGTGCCCTGTAAAATAAACCCTGTGTGATAAGAGCAAAATTAAATTCTCTTCCAAATGCTTTTCACTTTTTCACTTGCCAAAACAGGCCGAAAAACCTGTTATCCTGGCTGGAAACTGCTCTACAGTCTTGAAAGACCAACCTTCCTCAAGAAGGCATGGGGCAGACTTCCCTTTGCCAGGGCATGTGTGCAAGGGAAAATGTGTCCGTGAAAAAAATGGGATGGGGGATCTCAGCCCCTGCTTGCACTGTGAGCACAGGGAATGGCACACAGGGACCAGCAGCCACAGTGATGGGGAATGCTAAAATGGAAAGAAGGGAATGGGAGAAAACACATCACCTTTGCAGGTGCAACAAGCACAGAGACCTGTGGGCTCCTCTCAGGGAGCAGAATTAAGCTTTTAATTTAACAGACGGCAAAAATCCCTTCTCCAGGGTGTCGAGCGTCAGCTCAGTTGGTCACACTGTAGCCCTGGACTTTGGAATAGTAAACCTGGAGTTCTCTTATTTCCTCCTTCCAGGATAAACCTCTTGTCGCTGAACCTGCTTCCAGCCCTGTCTGGCATTGCTCCTCGCTCCCGTCCGCTGGCCTTCCTCCCGCCTGGCAGCAGGGACACTGGGCAGGCCATGCCGGCTGGCACCAGCAGTGCTGCCTGGCTGCAGCCCCAGCTGACCCTGACTCGGCTCTGAGCCCTCCAGCGCTGCAACCAGCCAGGATGGCTGAGGAAGGACAGAGGGGACAGCTCTTTGCCACCCTTCTCCCTGGATACCCACCAAGGAAAAACCCCGAGGGTCACTCAGCACAACCCCCTGCTTGTCACATCAAGTAGGGACTACCAGAATGCTCCCAAGGCATCCACAGCCTGCAGAAGTGCATCCCGTTTGATGTCCTGACCAGGGGAACGCAGAGGCATCAGCAGCAGGAGATGCTGCTAACCTTGCACAGGAGTAGATGGCACTGCCTGACTCTACTGCCAAGCTCGCCTGTCCCAGTCCAGCCTCAGCAAACGTTTCAGAGCTGGCAGCTCCCCTGGCTGCAGAAGAGAGGGACTGGTGGACTCTGCTGGTTCCAGCAGCCCAAGGGATTGATTGCTCAGCTCTCCCAGACCAGGATGGAGAAGGTCATATGTGGAAGCCTGTCCCTGCTCCCCAGCACGGGGCTGCCATGCTCCTCCATCATGCCAGCGGGGAAAACAAAAGAGGATCCAATACTTTGGAGATTGAATCCTCATCTCAGGCACTTCCTCTGCCTGCAAGCCTCCTGGGAAATTTCTCCAGCCCTGGACAAGTATAAGTAACCATTTCGTCATCCCTGAGCAAGGAGATAACAAGATCTTAAAGCTATTATGGAGGCAAAGCATCTTCTGGCAAAAGCAGCAGCCACAGCAGAGCCCCAGAAGCAGCAGACGGCCCCTGGCACATCCCAGCTCATCCAAGCCCCTGACAGGGCTCCGTGCTTGTCACACCCAGGCCTGCAAAGAAGGCAGAGCGCACAGAGGTGGATTATGGAGACCTACTTGCCCTGGCTCCCACCCTGAAGGATTTGAGCCCCTGGAGATCCCAGCTGGGCTATACAGACCCCAAGGGGTCTCAGGAAATCACAGCGAGAAATAGCAGGGAGCACTACAGCCGAGGCTGCAGCAGCCATGGGATGGAGTGGGGGCTCTGCAGCGCAGCCCCAGCCCCAGCCAGGCAGTGTGGCCCTGCCAGGTCTCTGCCACACTTGGCAGGCAGGAGCTGGGAGATGCCGGCTGCAACGTGCGACTTGGCTCCGCGCCCCCCTGGGCGGGCAGAGGCGGCGGAGAGCAGTGCTGGAGCAGGCAGAGTCAGCCCTGGGACAAACCTGCCGGGTCAGGTTCTGCCGGGGGTGCCGAGCCCCACCCGCACCCCCTCCATCCCCCTCTGGAGTGCTGATTCTTGGCACAGCCATTGCCCAGGGGCTCCGGCACAGAGCCAGCCTCCTGAGGAGAGGCAGGAAGAGACCAGAGCAGTGGGGTAGGCACCTCTGCTCCAGCTTGGACAGGATGGAAAATCCTTCCCAGAAGCCCTGGAATACCCAGCATGCTCCAAACCCCTGCCTGGATGAGGTTCAACCCTGCCTCCACCAGCACTCCCCATCACCCAAGCCCACCCCATCATCACACCCAGCTGGATGAGGAGAGGGCTCTGCCCATCATTCTTGAGGCCCAGCAGGACAGAGGACCCCAATGCAGGCAGGGAAGGGGCTGCAGGAGACTGCACTGAGCTGCCACAGCTGCCACAACCCATGGACCGGCAGTCGCACACCTTGGGAGGAAACACCTCACAACCGCAGGGCGCTCGCTGAGCAGCAGGAGAGCATCAAGGGCAGCACCCAGAGAGCATCGAGGGCAGTGCTATTGCCTCAGGGGCTGTGCACAGGCATAGGGAGGGCAGCAGTCCCCTCTGTGCTATCCTGCTGGAGAATGGCAGTTTTCTCCAGTATCCCTCTCTGCTTCAAGCCCACCTGTCTCAGAGACCACACACGCTGAGTGTGCTTTGCCACTCACGCAAAGCCGTTTGGCCAATCCATGTCAGAATTTCTTCTGTTCTGGCACTCCCTAGAATGACCACAGCCCCCCATCTGTCCTCCCAAAGTGCAGTGGAGTATCCACAGTCTCCCCACACAGCAGGTCCCCCCAACACCAGCACTGCAGGATGCCCAACTGCACAGCACCCCACTTGGCTCCCTGCTCTGACTCGGGGGGTTCAGCTCTGTTGGCCCCCAACCCACATTCTCTCCCCACTGATTCACTCCCACACTCCCTTCCATCCCATGCCAGTTGCTTCAAGCAATCCTGAACGCACCATGCACATCAGGGAACTTCAGCCTTGATTTAGTTCCTGTAAGAGCCCTACGTAGCAGATTTCACATCAAAAGCTCTTTTGGACACCCCATGGCATGAGCTCTCCACAAAAAGACCTGAGACCTGGAAGGAAGGAGGGGGAACAGGTCCAATTCCACCAGCTCCCCCCATACATTTCCATCTCTGCAACCTGAGCACAAGCAACTGGCATCTCCAAGGAGGAAGCTCAGAGGTTGCTCTTCTCTGCACCTCTTTCGTCTGCACTGCCCTCCCGCACCAGGGCTGTCTGTCCATCCCGGGATGCTCTCAGCAGGACCATGCCCCATGGAGCAGGAGCTTGGGCACAGGCAGAAGCAGCACCAGGCACTGGCTGACTGAGCTGGCTCCCCACAGTCCCTCACTCTTGGATCACTGTTTTTTTCCCCAGGTCGTTTTTACCCAAACCACTGTGCATCCATAACTCAGCGAAGGCAGAGCTGCCTCCTGCACACCACAGGCTGGATCTCCCCAGCACTGGAGCAAAGGGCGGCTGGGGACAGAGCCAACACAGGGCTCTGGAAGGAGTCCTGGAGCTCAGCACCTCCAGCACTGCACTCTGCCACCATCCCTGATGCTGCTCTGGGATCAGCGAGTGCCGCAGCCGGGCTGGGAATCAAAGGTCTGCAAGGTTTCCCATGAGCCAAGCCCCGCTCCCATCTCTGGCAGGGCTAGCTGCAGGAACTGCGCTGCCGACGCAGGGAAATGGCATCAGGGCCTGGAGGTGTTCGATTCCTGCTGCCTGCCGAGGCAGGGGGGCAGGAGCTGCCTGCAGACGGAACGGGGGTGGGGATAAAGGACAAACTGAGACAATAATAACAAAAAATAAAATAAAGGAAATTAGAGAACCGCTCCCAGGCGTAGCAGTTCGCTGCTGCTGGGGAGGGTCCGTTGTGAGCAAGTCACCACGTAGCACTTTGCCTGAAGCACTGACATGGGGACAGGATGCTGGTGACCCCCAAGCAGCTCTGCTGGGGTGCGGGCCGGAGCTGAGGAGAGCAGCCAAGCTCCAGCAGCGCTCCAGGAGGATAGAGCCGGCACAGGGAGTCAGAGGCTTGAGAGCCGGGAGGGCTGGCAGGCGGCAGGACTGGCCCACCGGGAGCCACTTGACTGCCTGCCAGCCTCTCTTTGTTCTTCCACCGGCGGAGGAAACGAGGCGGCCGGGAAGACCAAGCTGCTTCCTCTCCCTGCTGACGAGGGAACGGGAAGGATGGGGGAGACAGAGGAGCAGCAGATGGGCTGGATGCCCGCCGAGCCCTCCCGGCAGACCGGGCCCCGCTCCGCAGAGGGGCACCCCCAGCTCCCCAAGGGGAGCACAGGGAGGCGGAAAGCGCTGGGGCGGGAAGGGGAATTGGTTATTAGCAAAAACAGTCACAAATGAGTCGTTAACCCATTCTTACCACCCCGATGAGCCAACGCTGTACAAAAGGCAGCCGAGGGGGACAAGAACCCCCAGGGTGACCCCCAAAGCATTTTTTGGGGTCTCAAGGTTGGTTTTTTCCCCCCCAGCTCGCAGAAGGCTGCTGGAGGACATGACTCTCCCTGGCTTTGGGGCAGCCCCTCATCGAAGCACTACCCCAACCACCAAACAGCGCCCTGCTTACCCACACCGGGGTCTCCCCAAAAAACCCAGGATGCGGGTCTGGGGTGGCCTCACAGGTACCCCTGGTGTCACCCCACAAGGGAGAAGAGGCTGGGGCAGGACTGGGGAGAGGGATTGCACTCCTGAAGGGAGCTGAGCCAGGAGGGACCACGCTCTGAAGAAGCGGACCCCGAAGCTCCCGAGGGGTGACTCACAGAGCCCATGAGGGCTCCGGGCTCGGCCGCCCTACAGCCCGAGGGAGTCTCGGCTGCCCTGGGACCCCCAGGGCTCTACCCGAGGTGCCACTACCTGCACCCCGGGGTCCCCTCTGGGTCGTTCCCCGGTGCACCCCCAAAACGAAAGCTGGATACGTGTGGGAAAGGCCCTTCCATTGATAAGGCTGCGGGAGAGACGGAGACAACGGGGCCTCCCCACGGCCACGGTGGGGACAGGACCTCCATTCCCATCCCGGGGCTCATCTGCGCCCCCCGGGAAAGGTCCCCGTGGCGGCCCGGACCCCTCTTTCCCCGTGGAACGCCGCGGCCCATCCGAGCCGCCGGGCCCGGGTCTCCGCAGGCAGCCAGGGGCGGGGGGGGGCGGCAGGGCCCGCTCCCTCGGTGTCCGGGCCGGTGCGACCCTCCCGCCACTCCGCTCCCGGTGCTAGCGGGGCCGCCCCGCACTCACCCGTGTAGTGCACCACGCAGGTCTGGCCGCGCTTGGGGAACGTCCGCCCTGCGGGGAGACACGCGCCGTCACCCCGCGGCACCGGGACCCGCACCGGGATCCGCGGGGAGGGCAGGGAGAAGGGGTGGGGGAGAGCGGGCTCGCCGCAGCTCACCGTCGCCGGGGGCGATGGTCTCCACATGCACGCCCATGCCGGTGCCGGTGCCGCTCGCACCCGCAGCGCCCGCAGCCCGACGGAGGAGGGGCCGCGTGTGCGCAGCCGCGAGAGTCACCGCCATAGAGCCCGCCCGTCACTTCCATAAAGCCCACCCGCTCCGCCATGGATCCCGCCCGTCACTTCCATAGATCCCGCCCGCCACCGCTGCCTAGCCCGCCCGGCGGTGCCGCCCTGGCCGCCGCCATCTTCCGCCCCCCCGCCCCGCCGCCATCTCGGCACCGCGCGGTTGCCGGGGGAACGCGGGCCCGGCCGTGAGGGACCCCCGGGCGCGGGGCCCTGCGGGCTTTGCCCCTTTATCGCCATTTCCAGCCCGTACAGCTGCAGGGTGCGTGGCCCAGCACAGAATCACAGAATCAGTTTGTTGGAAAAGGCTTTTGAGATCAGCGAGTTCAACCTATGACCCACCACCACCGTGTCAACTAGAGCAGGGCACTGAGCACCTCATCCAGTCTTTCCTTAAGCACCTCCAGGGATGATGACTCCACGGCCTTCCTGGGCAGCCCATTTCAAGGTCTAGTTACCCTTTCTGTGAAGGAATTTCATGTAATGTCGAACCTAAACCTCTCCTGGTCCATTCTAAGGCCATGTCCTCTCGTCCTGTCCCTTGTTCTGCCAAAGTGGACATCGTAAGGGCCGCAGTGCAGACCCAGGGCTCCTTGGGAAACCCAACAGCAAAGGCCAACAGCGTCCTGCTTGTGCCCTCCCCAGTGACCAGCAGGACCAGGGCAGTGCTCGTCCCCCGTGCTCGGTACTGCTGAGGCACCTCGAGTCCTGGCATCAGTTCTGGGCTCCTCACTTCTAGAAGGACATTGAGGGGCTGGAGCATGTCCAGAGAAGGGAATGGAGCTGGGAAAGGGTCTGGAACACCAGGAGCCACTGAAGGAGCCAGGGGGGCTCAGCCTGGAGAAAAGGAGGCTCAGAGGGGATCTTCTCCCCCCTGGGACAGGATGGAAAACCCTTCCCAGAAGCTCTTCTCCCTTACAGGAGAGTACAGCCAGGTGGGGGTCAGGCTCTGCTGCCAGGAAACAAGGGACAGGACAAGAAAAAATGCCCCAAGTTGTGCCAGAGGAGGTTTAGGTTGGATATTGAGGAAAATTTGTTCAAAAGGATGATCAGACACTGGCACAGGCTGCACAGAGCAGTGGAGTCATCATCCCTGAAGGAATTTAAAAGACATGTGGATGTGGCACTTGGGGACATGGTTTAGTGGTGACCTTGTTCATGCTGGGACTTGATGATCTTAAATGTCTTTTCCAACTCTAACAATTCTGTGATTAATGCTGCTCCCCACTGTTCAGATGGAGGTCAGTGCTGGGCCCACATCAGTGGGACAGGCTCAGCAGAAGATACACAGGTTTGAACAATCCCACCCTCAAAAGGACTTTTTCTGGCAACAGCAGCAACTATTTTCCTTTTTGGTCAAAAAAAGCTTCACTCCAGGCACAGGATTTTTGCCTCAAAGCGTCCTATTTCTTTACTTCAAGGAGGTGAACTTGAGCTTCCACAAGGGAACAGCGAAGTTCCAAGGACAGCCAAGAGACTAATAAAAAGCCAGGATTCTCAGCAAGTGCATTAAAATGGGACACAAGAGGAGGAGACTCTTAAAGTAACAGATAATAGCATGAAGCAAGTTTTAATTGCTTCTGTCCCTTGCTTGTATCTTTTAAATACTGAAATACCAAGGGTGTTTTTTTTCTTGTTTGATGCCACAGCATTATGTTTTACATTAAAGCTCCAACACACCGATGATGCTGGTGGGTCCCTGACTTTCCACGTCAGCAGGGCAGATGTGTGAGGCCCTGAGTGAAGGTGAAAAACAACAGGGTAGAAAAAGGGGCATGTTCTCATCCCTACTTATTAATGTTGTCTTTGCCGAGAGCTAGGCCTGCTCTCCCAGCAAGAACTAGTGATAAACAAGGATCTGAAATGGGAAAATACTGCTGGATGTAAGCCCACGCTGGAGCCCTCGCCTCGCTGGCGCAGGCACGCTTGCACACGTCAGGCACAGCAGCTCTTGCTCTGGGTGGGGTGTTTTGGGTTTTGTTTTTAACTCCCTGGCATAACGTGCTCATCTTACCAGCAGCAGGGTCACTGCAGCAAACAGTGTTTCAACAGAGGCAAGGAGCTCAGCCAGATTTGACCAACCCCTCACTGGTCAGGGTCCAGCTGGTCAGACCCAGGGCAGGTTCAGGTTGCATTCTGGTGCCTAAACTCTGGAGAAAGCACAAAGGCTTGAAAACTAGTGAATTCTGCCCCAGTCACTCCCTGCCCTCTGGATCATCCGCTGACAGAACTCACAAAGTTAGAAATGCCAAGAGGGACAAGCGTGACCATTCAGATTTAATACTGTAAAAAATAAAAGGGACATTATTTGAGCTACAGAAGCATCACCCCAGGCAGCAGTGGGCTGACAGGCACCACACACACCAGCAGCTGCGGATTTGCTGGAGGGCAGGACAGATCTGCAGAGGGATCTGGGCAGGCTAAATCGATGATCCAAGGCCAAAGGTATGAGATTCAACAAGGACAAGTTCCAGGTCCTGCCCTCGGGTCGCAGCAACCACATGCAGTGCTCCAGGCTTGGGACAAAGTGGCTGAAAATCTGGGAAGAGACCTGGGGGTGCTGGTCAACAGCAGCTGAACATGAGCCAGTGTATGCTCAGGTGGGAAAGAAGGCCAATGGCACCTGGCTTGGATGAGTAATAGTGACCCTGGTCCTGTACTGTTCCTAAATCCAGAGGCAGTCAGACTGGAAGCGAGGCAGTGGCAGAGTGCAGTGCATCCCAACACCTGACCAGGATGAGCCAGGTGATCCCAAGGAAGAGCCTTCACACTCCAGAAAACTAAACAACAATAAAAGAAAAAAAAGAGAAAAACATGAGGTTCTTTGTGTGCCAGAGAAATGGAGTTGAACCAGGGCTGCTGTGGCCCTCCAGACACTGCTCTCAAACACCATTGTCTCATTGATCTCAGTGTTGCACCACGAGCCTGAAGGATTTGCATTAATTCCTCACACAACTGGGGAGCAATTTGCTCAAACCCTGCCAGCGTGCACGAGACTGGAGAGCTGCAAGGTTGGGCTACGGTCAGATCCATCTCCAGCCCTAAAAATAACCAGCTTCCCTCTCTGCCTCTGCACAAGGCTGAGCCCAGCCCAGCGCTACAGCCCTGGGTTGGCTGATTTCCCCCTCTCCCCCCACTGCCCCCTCACTGTTGCCAGGAGAGATGTGGGGGTGCCAGCAGCTCTTGAAGATGCTGCTGTGGGAGATGTAGCTATGGGCTACGATTTGAAAGTTCAGCCCTTCCTAATATTCATTTGACACTTCTGCCATAACTTCCCAACCTGTCAAAACCCAGGACAAGCTGCCAACCCCTCCCAGCTGCTGACTGGAGGTAGCAGAGCCCATTCTCTCCTGTTTTCCCAGAAGTGACTTAGGTGACATGGCCCAGGCAGTTGGACAGAGCTGACTCCCACCCCCCTGCTACCAGGTGTTGTTTCTGCTCATGCATTAACCCACTGCTGGCTTCAGCTTCGCCTTTGTTCAAAGAAATTCTAAACCTTTCCTTGTGAAAGGGCAGTCTGAACAAAGACATCCACTATCTCAGCAGTATTTTCCCTAAAAACTGGTCAAAAATAGTTTCCTCTCAAAAACAACCCCCGTGTTTGCTGTGCTTGTGTTCCCACCAGGCTAAGTGACACCTCCACACCCCAGTGGAGGGGCTGGTGGGTGCTCTTCCTCCCAGCAGTGCAGTCCGGAGGAAAGCATGGATCTGCCTTGCCCAGATCTGTCAGGACCTGCCAGGCCAACCCCTGGAAAAAGCTCTGGTGAGGTGGCAGGACTGGGGCAGTAGCAGGACCCCCTCTCTGTGCCTGCTAGCTGGGAGGGCGGGGGGGTGTTTGGGATACAAACCAGGCCTTTGGGATAGGGAACAGGAAGCAACAGGAAGCAATGACTTTCCCCCACAGCAGCACATCCTGACACTGCAGCAAATCCGTGCCTTGACAAACTCAGCCTCTCCAGCCCAGGTTTATTCCCAGGTGCCGCACTCTACCTGACATGGGTTAAAAGGAGCACAAGCACTTGTGAAACCTGGTGAGAAGTCAGACAGGGGTAGGACAATGGGCAATGGCTTCAGACTACATCCATCCCTCATACACCCCAGCTGCAGCTCTCCCAGGCTCTGCTCCAGGGACTCCCCAGTCAGCTGTGCCCTGTCCCTTGCAGCACAGGATGGTGTGTGAGACAGTCAGCCCCAGGCACCATGTTCCGTACAGTCTGGAAGGAGCTGTACCTGAACAGGTGCTACAGGAATTTCAGGGAGGTGGGGGTGGGATCACACCACACCGCAGCAGAGCACCCCAGATATAGAGCCTGGAGCAGCCCTGGGCAGGAAGCAGAGGTGGCCAGATTCGACCCTTAGATAAAGTGGTCACACTGCTCCTTGCACAAACTGAGCTACACAGCACAGCCACCTCCCCAGCCTCCAACCACAGCCCAGCTACTGCGAAATCAAGATGTGTGAGAGGAAGCACAAACATTTGAGAGAAAACATAATGTCCCTGTTTCCAACATCTCTTATTCTCTTGCTTAACTGCTTCAAGTCCTTGCCCTGCAGCAGAACCCTGGGGCAGCAGTGACCTTCTGCATGCAAGATCTGCCCTGGGTTAGAGCCTGGAGAAGAGCTGCTGGCACAACTGACTCCCTATGTCCCACCACACTGGCCTCTCGGAGCACTGAATTCCTCAAAATCCTCACTTTCCAGCAGAGTGTCCCAGCTGCCTCTGTGCTACCACTCAAGGAGTTTAAAAACAGTAAAGACCCTCCTGAGGTTTCTTCACAGACATTCACCATGGGACCAGCTTTTTCCCCTATTTTCTCCTCAGGCTCTTGCTGACCAGGAAGCCAATAGCAGACTGCATCCCGATCTCTTCCAAGGGAAATGATCAAAGAGACATGGATGGAATGGCTCCAACCACGGGGGAGGAAGGGAAACAACAGTTTGAAAGGGAGAGAAGTCATGAGGAAGGGCTGTGTGCAGCAGCACGATGCAGCTCGTTCCAGCCAGTGTTTCATCTGCATTCCCTGGACACCCCTCCAAGTGTTTAAATGGCCCAGAAACATCTCCACCACCAATATTTACACTCATGGGATTTTGATCCAGTTTGAATGCATTTCTTTCAGCTACCTACCAAACTCTACCTTTGCCCCAGACTGCTGAACCCCTTTGCAGATAACCCCATCTCTTGGGGATGGTGGTGAGGCCACTCACCTGCACAACAACCAGCAGGAAGGTTTGGAAGAAAAACTCCAGGGCATTGCCTGTAATCTGGTAGGGAACGGCCCAGTAACAGAGCAAGCCTTTGTGCAGAGAGCAGCCCTGGCTTCTCCTGCAGCTGAGACTCCAGGGAATGATCCCACCTTAGAAATGATAGGCACCTCTGGCTGACAGCTAAACCACAGCTGCTGCTTATCTCCAAGGATGATCTAAACCCCGAGTGATGTCATAACCCCTCACGACAAACGTACCTATTCTTGGCTGGACATTGCTCCACTTGACAACCACAAGCAAGCTGGTTAGCAGTTGGGGTGCTGTGGGGTGCTTCCTCAACTGCTGGAATCTCAGTGGTCATGGTGCAGTGCTTCATACACACAACCTTCCCTTGGGCTCAGCCTGGATCCTGAGGTCCTGCTTGGCAGCATTCCATGTTCATGAGCCTTCAGGGTCTCTTGCAGAGCAGCTCTGAGGTACCAGGCACACTGGCAGCCTCTTTTCCTGCTCCAACCCACTGTTTTAAGGTGGTGAGGCACTGGCACACAGAAGTTGTTGATGCCCCATCTCTGGAATTGTTTGAGGCCAGATTGGGGTTTGGAACAACCTGGTCTAGTGGAAGGTGTCCCTGCCCGTGCCAGGGTGTTGGAATGAGATAAGCATTAAAGTCCCTTCCAAACCAAAGCTTTCTCTGATCCCACATCCACTCCTCCACCAGCCAGAGCTCCAAGGCAAAAGCTGATCAGCGAGCATCTGTGTCATTTGCTCCTCTTAGGCTTGTCTTGTCAACAGGGTCACATCTCTGGTGTTTGCCCTGATTCTCCTCAAGGCATATTTGCAGGAGATGAGAGGCTGCTAACGAATGAGACACAGATCTAACCGAGGCACAGTGCTCTGCTGAGCTCTGACATTGTCCTTTCCTGTTCTATTGAACCACAATCCAGCACTTCAAGTTCGGTAATGTTAAAAAGTACAAATTGCATCAGGCCTAAAATGACTGTAATGGAAGCAGTGAGGAGAGAGACTGCAAAGACCAGAGCCCAAGGGATTTTTATAGATCAGCAGGAAAAGCACAAGGAACATTTCAGCATGCAGGAAAAGAGCTGATGGCAAAACCTCTCTTTTATTTGGATGTGGTTAACTTTAGTAAACACCATACCGATTCTCAAGTATCTGGCAAGTTCCCAGAAGCAACCTACAGCACTGAATTTCCCCCAGCCCCAAACTGAATTTGCTGTCTACTGTGATGCGCCTTAGTATCCTATGAGATGCAAGGTGAGGCCACATTGAGAGCAGACAGCTCATCCGGGCTCGGCTGGAGCAGCATGTGGCCTTGGTGACACTTGCTCTCCTATGAGTAGACCTGTCCCAAGGCCATTCTGTCAGGACAGTGCAGACCAGGGCTGACCTCCCCTCTCAGCACGGCCACCTTGGATGATGCTCAGGGCTAACAGGCTCGTGAGCACCTCAGGTTCTTGGTCATACCACGTTTTGGCTTTCCTGATCCCCGAGCAGCTCCAGCACAGCAGATGGGCTCTGTCCTGCACTCAGAAAATCCACAGCACCTTCTGGAAAGACACAGAATGATCCCTTGATGGCCATCCCAGGCACCAGGCCTGGTCCAGAGATGGCTGTAAAAAGCTGGGAGATCCCGCAGAAGAGCCCTCCAGAGAGTGAGAACACTGGGCACAGGACTGCTGTGCAAGAGGCTGGGCTGAGGGACAGATTGCAGCATCACATGGACAACTGGGGAACCAGGAAACTGAGTCAAGGAATGCCTCAAATTCCCACTTCCCTCATCTCTTTTAGGGTGAGGGGGCAGCCTGCCAGTTCTCTGGCCTGGTTGGGCTGGGGACAACTTGCTGTGCCACTAACATCAGTCAAGATGACAGCTTCCCTTGAGGGATGACAGACCTTCACTGTAATGGTACTACTGAGCAGTGTACAAAATCAGGGGCACAATCCCAAAAAAGCAGCATTCCAGAAGGCATTAAGTGAGTTTCCCTCACGCAGCAATTAGCAATAACTCCTCCACAGCCCATGCCACAGAAAAGTACTGACGCTGCTCTGCCCACCAGGCTGGAGGGCCCAGATTCTCCCTGCACACCCAGGGGAGCAGAGTATCTGCCTTCCCCATGCCAGCCTGTTCCCGCCTCTCAGCTTCTGGTCCCAGTTTACTTTCTGCCTTTTACAGCGAGAGTCAGGTCCCTTGTATTCCAAACTGCAGGCATGCAATTTGAAAAGCCTTGTCCCGGGGGGATGGCTGAGGCATTAGGCTTGCACCACCGAGGAGCACTTACTCATACAACATCTTATTTCCACAGCAGTTGTGTTTCTAAAATTACAAAGGCATTTCTCAGGGCTGCACGGTTTTGCGGTAGCTTTTGTTCTCTTGATGCTCTCAGCAGGTAGGACAGCTCTCTATACAGCTCTGCCCATTTCACTTGAAAGTCAGCAACAACACCACAACGCAGAGCTTTGCTTTAACAATGTGTTCTCGAGCCTGAGTCATAAACACTTCAAACCACCCCCACAGCCTGCGGCTCGAGCCGGGCAGGCTCCGTGTGGGCGAGTGCACTCGCGAGGGTGAGCTGCACGTGTGAAATGCGCCTCTGCATGTGAGAAAGCAGCACCCTGGGACACTGATCTTACCTCTCTGCAGACCACTCTCCTCTCTGGAAGAGCTCTTTGGGTTGACCTGTGCAGCTCAGCATCTTTGTGACGCCCGGAAGCGTGACGGCAGACACGGCTGCATCCTGCACGTGGCAGGGAGGCAGAGCGTTCCTTGGCCAGGGCGAGGAATACTCTGCCTTGCACATCAAGTAGCGTGCTGCAAATGCAGATTGGAGCTGGCTGGAGATTTGACAAGTGAAGGTACAGCATCTGTGAGGCCCCAGGGGGGAGCTGATGGAGGGGAAATGACCTGCCCTGCAGGAGTGTGGCCAGACCCTGCCTGCAGAGGCAGGAACCCGCTCAGGGCTCACAGTGCAGCACATGCTCAGGGCAGTGGTTCCCAGGCTTTCTGCAGTCAAGTGGAGAAATCTACTGCTCTTCAAAGATCAAGCTGTGTCCAGATAGAGATCTCAGGGATGTGGGGAAGAAGTCCTTTGCCTGAGCTCCAGTGCACTACTGGAGCACGCTGAGGCCAGCCCGGCACTCCTGCCTCAGCTCCAGCAACCACCAGCTGCAAAGAACTGGTGTGTGAAACCCAGAGGAGGCAGGCAGAGTGGCAGCAATAGGCAGGGAGAGGGTGATAGGAACAGGCAGGTCCTTACTGCAGATCACTCCCAAACAAAAGCCCCTCTCTCCCAAAGAAGACCTGGAACCCAGCTTGGACTCCTTATTCACAGAATCACACAGTGGTTTGGGTTGGAAGGGACCTTAAAGCTCATCTTGTTTCAACCCCCTGCCGCAGGCAGGGATACCTTCCACCACCCCAGATTGCTCCAAGCCCTGTCCAGCCTGGCCTTGGACACTTCCAGGGACAGGGCAGCCACAGCTTCTCTGGCAAACCTGTGCCAGAGGCTCACCACTCTCACAGGGAAGAATTTCTTCCAAATATCCTGTCTGACTCTACCCTCTGTCAGTGTGAAGCCATTCCCCCTTGTCCTGTCACTCCAGGCGCTTGTGCAAGTCCCAGGACAAGGTCAGTAGGCATGGGAAGTGTGAATACATCCATGTGGATACATGGATACATTTTTCCTTTATATTGGAAGATCTGCAATTTCCAGCCTCCTTTAGCCTGTGAGCTTCCAAGAGATCTCCCACAGCAGTGTTTTAACCTGGTGACAAGAAAGGTGCATTTCAGTTCCCTTTCACAGTCCTTTTGTAACCCAGAGCACCCACCAGTCTCAGCATCACAAACCAAAAATTACTCTTTGATAAAGAGCAGTGGGAGCCCAGTTCCTTGGCGCTGGCTGTGTGGGAGCAGCGGCGTTCCCAAGGCAGCCGTGCTCACAGCTCACAGCCAGCACTGCTGCAAGTGCTGGGCAAAGCAAAGCAGAGGGAGAAATTGGCTTCAGAGGACAGAAGGCACTGGAAAGGGCTGGCAGGGAGGGATGGCACCACCACTCTGCCTAATAATCATCTGTTTGGCATATGTAATCCCATTGGGCAGCTCTTTAAAAGCAGATCCTGCCTCAGTCCCTGAGACTGGACTTCTCTGCAGTAGCCAAGGCAGATGAACAGAGGCAAAACCCTCTCCCCGCTCCCAGTGGGAGCATTCAATCTGTGTTAGTGTCTCTGTACCACATCCTGTATCCAAAGGGATGCCTTTGGCACCCTTCCTGCAAGGTTCATTGCAATGTGTCATCTTCAGCTCAGCCTTGCCTTGTCCAGTGGGGGTTAATCTAAACCACCTGAATTTCACAGGCTGAGTCAGAACTTGGTTAATAAGGCACAGTACAAATGAGTCAGTGGCATCTCTCCTCACTACTCTTTTACTGACATCCCAGATAACAAATATCACTCACGCTGGACCACAGCCAGTGTGGTGGGATCCAAATCCCCATCTCCCACCAACATATCTTGGCATACATCTCTGTAAGAAAGCAAAATACATCTCTCCCCATTCAAGAGGAAAGGGGAAACTCAAAAGGAAATATCAAATCCTGATTTTTTTTTTTTCCTAGGCCATTTTGTACCTACTCACCACACAGTTACATTTGGACAGAGACAAGGTACTTTAGAAATTGTACTCAGCACTTAATCCTCTGGCTCTTTAGCATTCATTTACTCCCCAGGTGCACAGAGCTGCATTTGCTGCTCACAGACTAGAAAGCAAAGAGCTGACCAGCAGTTACCTCTCCAAGCAGCTGAGTAGCTCTCGCTCCCTGGCTAAGTCAGTGCACAATTATCCCTAGCACAGGGAAGCTTTATTCCTGCCCTGCTCAGCTCCTCCCAAAGCCTCTGTTGTGCCCTCAGTGCCTCACAGGAGGCAGTGTCACCCGCTGGGGCTCAACAGGATGTCACAATTGCTAGAGCAGCATGGGGAGCTCACAGCCCGCCCCTGTGTGACAGCAGGGCTCAGCTGGATGCTGGAAAGGCAGATTTTGGTGAAAAGCACCAGTCCCAGTTTCAGTCGCTGCTGTACTCTGGGTGACTTGCTGCAAGCAGTGAGCTCTCCAGTAACACTGTGTGCCAAGGTCTGAAACCTCATCAGGGGGCTGGAGTGAAAGGATGATGCTTCTTCCATCACTAACTGATCTTTTTCTATCAGTTGCTTAAAAATATGTTTTGAAAGAAAAGGGAAATACTCATCAACACAGCAACTACACCCCATGTTCTGTTGCAGATACTCAGCAAAATGTTCAGAGAAACCAAAGCTCTGCAGCTTAAGAAACAAGGTCCCATTGGAATTACTCACTGCAAAGGAACTTCCCCAGAATCCTTTTCTCCGCTGCAGAACCATAAGATCTTCCCTGTCCAGTCAGCCCAGGGCCCAGGAATGTGTGATACCAACAGCTCCCATCCAAGCCATGCTGGCTGAACAGGGCTTTCTCAGGGCACTGTGACCTAGAGATGGGCTGCTCAGGCGAGGAAGACCCACTGAAAACAAATAAAATAAAAAGAAATCTAAAGCCAGCAAATGGGGATTTTTTTTTGGCACAGAAGCAAGCGGCAGCATTTGGATGTGTTCCACCAGCAAGTCCTCCAAAGGTTTACCTCTCCTTCACTGCTCTAGGCATGGCCAGAGGCTCTTGGGCTCCCCTTAGCACAGCTGCATTCTCTTGGTGGAACAGGAGCCAGGACTTAACAGCCACCAAGATGGATGAGGCAGGAGAGAAGCTGTTGCCACCGTAGGCCCCATAACCCTTTAAAGAGTTAATTTAAGGAGGAGTCATGAAATGTACCTGAGTAAATAAGAACATCTGGAATCTATTCAGGAACTCCCGGCACTGGGACTGACAGGCTCAGTACAGACAAGACAGAACAATAAATAAGATAAGCATTTAAGAATGTAGTAAAATAAGTCACAAAATGATAAATTAGTAAATTGAGTGGTGCTTGACACTGGAGCTGTTCTGCTGCCAAAGATGGGGGCCTGTGGCATCATTAGAATTGTACTACTCTCTGTAGACACAGAGAACATGTTCTCTGGAGAACATGGGACTTGTTTGGAAAAACTGCTCACAGGTATTTGGAAAAACTGCTCACAGCTAACTAGAAAGGATTTCACCTCCCATTTCTGTGGAATCCTGCGGGATTCTGGCAGCCCCATCACCTGGCCTGCACCTGCAGTGAGCTGCTCCCTTGGTTTGACGGGATGTGTTTGTTTAGCACTCCATCAATGCTGCCTTAGGAGCCCACTCAGCACTCTGGAACCCATGGAAGTCCCCAAGTGATCTGCAGGGACACATGCCACCAGCTCCCAGGGCCATTGTGCCAGCCACGTGTGGTCATGCCGTGTGGCACAGCACGTGCACCGCTTACCTGAGTGAGGAGGAGACTTGCAGCTGAACTCTCAGCAGGCATCCAATAACTTCAGTCTTTTTTCCTTCCTGAGATAAAATGAAACTGCCCAAAGCACACCATAAAGCTGGCAGGGCAGTGGTACCTCGTTCACAAGGATGAAGGTGAGGAGACCCAGCTGTGCAGGATTCGGTGACTGTGTGCCATGGCTGATTCTCCTCAGACCAGCCAGAGCAGCAATGTGTGTGTTCATGTACCTGTGCCTTCAGAGGAGGTACAGAAACTCACAGCTCAGAGAAGTCTGCTCTGAGTCTCCCAGCATGAGAGGAGCTGTCAGGCTTTTTCATGCAGCTGAGAAGCCAGGAAAGCACTCCTGGCAGCAGGCACAGCTGAGAAATGCAGGCTCCAGCTCCCAGCCCTGCCTGGAGTGGCTGTCAGACACCCTCCCTTGGAGGATGCCACCTTTACCATGCAAGCACCAATGGAAATCCGCAGTGTGGTGAGAAAAGCAACTTCACTGCTTAGTTAAATCTCTCATTTAAGAGTACCAGTCTCCATCTGGTTCACCTAGGCCATTCAGAAGCAGTAAGGGGCTGGCCCTCTCTCACTTTCACAACCCAGCAATCCTTCACGCAGGTACCTCGAGCAGCAAACTCCTGCACAGACAGCAGCTCCTGCCCAAGGATTAACTGAGGTAACACAGCTCCTCCCCTCGTGGTGCTGAGCTTTGAAGAACCCCACAGCATCTTGTTTTACGTGACTGTGACACCAATCCCCTGAGCACATTTTCCAATCTAACTACAGAATCAGAAGAAACATCAATTCAAGGTCCTTCTTCTTAGTAACAAAGGCTCTGTAAAGCAGTGCTGCTTTCAAAAGAAAACCTCCTGACTGAACTTCCAGAGAACATCCCAGGAGCAGACTGACATCCTTTTAATCACTCCTCTAAGTCAAGACCCAGGGAGCTGAAGACCTACCCAAGCAGCAGAAGGTCACTTTCTCGTTCTGGAAGGATGTAGGGTTGTCCAACAATGAGAAGCAAAGCCTAAATTAAATATAACTGATTATAACAAAAAGCAACAAGACAAAAAAAAAGAAAAAGCTTAAATTCCCAGTCATCCTCTAGTGATGCTGCTGTGCCCACTGGGATTTCTTTTTCCGTATCTTTTACGCTTCTTCCATTTATCTGCCAGCTGAGTTAGTTGAGTTTGGGGCCAAAACAAACCAATCAAAACTTGCTGCTTCGTGCTGTTAAATTTGTTTTACCTGAACAGGCAGCTGAAGGTACAGGTACACCTAGAAATGGGTGTTTCTACCCCAGGATCTCTGAAAAACTGTGTGGCCCTGGGATAGCAGAACCTCCTGAGGTAAGCAGAGCACTGAGCATGTAAGAAACACAGATGAGGAAACATCCTACAGCAAAAGCAGCATTACAGAGGGGGAGGTAAAATTCCCAGGAAACAGTGTGAAATGCTATCAGAAAACACAGGAACCAAACCTTAGCAACGAGGACATGTGAAAGGAAAGAAGAGGAAACAAAGAACTGCATAGGAAGGAAAAAAATCCCAGGAAGCCCTACAATTACCCAACTAAGGAAAACTGTTAAAATGCAGCATTTGGAGAAGACAGTTGGATACAGAAAGACAGCAGCTCCAGACAGAACAGCGCAGTCCCGAAACTGAGCTGTCTTACCCAGAAATTGAAAAGAAGTTTTCGTGTGAGATGTGGAGCACTGCCTTAACACTGGGGTGTGAAAGGCCAGGAAGACAGGCACAACCTCTTTGTGGGAGAATGATCAATGGGAAAAAGGAAAATTTTGCAGGGAAACACTTCTTAGGCAAAGAAGGAAAAAAAAATACTTTTTTGCATAAATATCAGTTTCAGAAAAGTCCAGTCTTGGCCTATGACTTTGTTAGAACACAGAAATGGAATGACAAAGGCAAGAGATTTTACTAGAGAGGAAGTCAAACTCACTAATCTTCAAAAACGACAGGAGTGTTAAAGATTTGTCTACTGCAGGGGCACACCACCAAATAGAATCATGGAATCAAGGAGTGGTTTGAGTTGGAAGGTTAAAGCTCATCTTGTTCCAACCCCCTGCCATAGGCAGAGACAGTTTCCATTAGATCAGATTGCTCCAAGCCCTGTCCAACCTGACCTTGAACACTTCCAGGGATGGGGCTGTGCAAATAACAAGGTGATTTTCTTTCCAAAATCATGGTGTCTCTTCCCTTCACTCTTTTTTTCCTGTTCTGGTGTATTACCCCTTCTCATTAATTAGCTTATCACTTTTGCTTTATAACTTATTTTATTTTATAGCGAAACACTTCACCAGCTCACCGAAGGAGATAGTTTGATATAGGAGATTGCATGTATGTCACTTCCAGTTGGTTCCACAGGCTCTTTTGTCAAGTTTGGAAGAAGACAGATCTACCTTGGTCACTGATCCCACCTTAGCCCTCCATCGGGCAGTGGGGCAGAGCTGACCAGCTCACCAGGAGATAAGCACTGCTCATTACTTACAAAAACCAAGGGGAGAATCAGAGGCAGGAGGAGCCGGCAGCAGTGTCCCAGAGGTACTCACAGACACACCGGAGCACAAGGTGCAACTCCCAGCAGGAGTCGGCAGAGCTCCTCAAAGAAGCCTTCGAGGCAGAGCGGCTTTTCTGCAGCACTGCCACCCTCTGGCTCCAGGGAGAATTCCCTCTTTGAGGCAGAGGAAAGTCCCTGAGCCCCTGAGTTTATCCCCTTTCCCTCCCAGTGGCAAGGAGAGAATTGGGAGCACAACTGGATGTGAAAGTTCCTATGCGTGAGCAGAATCTGCATAGCAAAACCTTGGGATCAGCAGCTGGAGGAGTTGCTGTCAGGCTGCCAACACTCACTGAATTTGGGGCCAGTGTGGCCAGTTCATCCAAGGACAACAGACAGCAGCTGGACACCACCTCAGTGCTCTGTTGCCGCTGGCTGACAAAGGCAGAAGCAGGAGACAAGTAACTTGCACCCTTTCTTTCTGGGTCTAGGAGCGCATCCTGTCCAGCACTCTGGAAGATGTTGTTCCAAGTGCCCAAAATGGCACATGTGAAGATCAGGACACAAGAACTCCACAAGGCAGTTGTGACTCTAGCTCTGAGAGAAGTTCCCTTTCTCAATTCTCTCTGCACTGGTTCATACAGGTTACTCACTGGTCATAACATACACCAGCAAGTGATGCACAGACAGGTGAGCCCCAAGCTCTCCTATCACAAAAATAATCTTTAAAAATGCTGCTGAGAGGTTGAACCTCATTTAGCAGAGGACAGCACAGGAAGTCTGCTCGCAGAGCAACCCAAAGAGGAGACACCCTCATGAACAGGATCCAAAATCCGAGACCAGATGGCAGCTGTTACTAGAAAGGGTCAAACACTGTTTTCCTGTTTGCGGGCTTTTAATGGCAATTTTCACAGTAATTTACAAATTGGTTGTTACACACACTCTATGTCTGTTTAGTAAAGAAAAATGTGAATTAATTCAGCTCTCAGTTGAGAAACTGCTGTAAAAGTGCCCTTGATGAGGGCTCTCTGCTCCTGCTGGTTTGTGTTCTACGGGCAGCCAAGCGAGTTCCTCACGCTGAACCTGCCCAACCTGCCAGCCCTCCCCAGCCTGCTCCTGTGCTCCTTCTGCTCGCACCGAGGGGAGGACCTGGAAGTTTCCAAGCGCTAAGCGGGGTGGAATGACGCAGCAGCTGTGGGGCTCAGGTGTGCCTAAGGCAAGATGGGGAGGGAGCACTTTAGCCCTCGGCAGGGCAGCGGCACAGCCTGTCCCAAGGACCCTGCTCCCAGGGAGCTGGTGGCTGCAGCCCACAACTCTGCTCAGAAGCCCTGAACAAAGACAGATGCAGTGCAAAGTGCCGTGGCACAATATTCCATGGCAGCTATGCCAGTGCTACCAGTGCCTCGTGTCTGGGTGTAAGGAATTCACCCACAGGACTCTGTTCAAAGGAGGGAAAGAGATGGAGACTTGAGCCCAAAACACAAACAGAACAGACCAATGCTGGAGAATTCCAGGAGTTCAGCTATGTTAGTCCTCAGCAGAGGAGAGGAAATATATCAAAGGGTACTACACCCTTGAGTTTTTCCACCCAAGCTGTTGCAGTCATCTCAGTAATTCACCTCTCAGGACATAACTTGCTTTCCAGTAAGACAGACTGTTTGCCTTTTACTTCCAGTCACTTCAAGCTGATTCAGCTTTGTGCCTTCTGGGAAAGAAGAAGTCAGCAGCAGGGTTTTTCTCAGAGAAATGCAATACGGCAACTTAAACCTGCAGCCAGTCTGGCCTGTTGGGAAAAGTGAAGGCAGAGCAGGTGGGGACTGCAACGAATGCCTCAAGAGTTCTGCTGAGGGAAGGAAAGTCAGGGATTTCTCTCCAGAAAAGCATGGGAAGTGTTAAACCTTGCACCTCGCACATGTTGGAGTCTTCCCCACACTGAGCTCTTTCACAAAGACTTCCCCCACAACGCTTTTACAGGACTGTAACCATTATCCTGACAATCAGATCACCCATTCTCAGATAGTTTATATTTAATGTGTGAAAAAAGGGGAGTACTTTGCAGCATTCCCTGGAGGGAAGAGAAAGGATTGTGGTGAGCAGTCCACTGACAGAAACTGCTCCCTGGAGTTCCCTTCCCCCTTGCCTTCCTCCCCTCTCTGAGTGCAGTAACTCAATCCACAAGGTAAACTGAACTCTCCTGGGGGAATCTGGGGCACAACAGGCTGCAGCTCCTTTCCAAACGAATTCGTTTCGTTTATTTATTTTAAAGTCCACTGATCATCATCATCATCATCATCACAAAAAAACCCCATGGGAAATGCAACTAAAGAGAAAAAAAGTCCAACCAAGACCTAAGAACCCAGAGCTACGAGCAGATGTGGGCCTGTGTGGCACGGCGCCGGCGCACGCGCGGGAGGAGACGACCCCGTGCACCATGGTTGTGTGGCCAGAGCTGAGGTCCTTTATGTCAACCGCTGAACGATGACAGCGTTGAGCAGGTTGGCTTCCTTCAGAGTCTGGTTCTCATCAGTCAGCTCTTTATTGGGGAAGGTGGTCATGAGGACGAAACTGGTGGCAGCCATCGCCGGCCGAGCATCTACTATGAAGAGCCGGATGTCACGGATCCTGTCCAAAGGGATCGAACACACAGGGTGATGCTGTTACTGCACAGCCTGGACAAATTACTGCTCTCCCCAGAGCGTGCAGCCCTGCAGTGCTGCATTTGTACTCCAGCTCTCACCACAGCCTATTCTGATTCAACCTGCTCCCGTTTAGTGAAATAGCAGCAGCTGCTTTCTGGGCTACAGACTCAGCTCGGTGTTCTCTTTGTGTTGTCTCTGTTTCAGTTGTCAAACTGAAAGCCTCCAAACCCTTTGCAATGAACAATTAACAAAGTGACACTTGCTAAGCTCGTCATGCACAGCAGAACTCAGAGGATTTCACCTCCTGTGAGCAGCCACACAGTGACACAGGATCCATTTCCTGAACTCAATCAGACATGTTTTTCTTACTTTTTGCCCTGAGCTTGACTCTTATAGAAACTGGAGGAATGAGTATTAATTATGAGATCAGGAAGGTGATAAGGATTTCAAGACAGCAGTCAAATGAAGCAGTGGCATATCTAGGCCAACTTTGCTCGCTGAAAGAAACAGAATTGTGGTAAGAGCATCCCTTGCTGCTCCAATCAGCACAGGGAATAGCCCCATAGAAAAGTCTAAACTGAGTCAGAATAACTGAACCAGGTTCCTAATTATCTGCCAGTTTCCAAAGCCTTTAGAAGAGATTCAGTTTTCTATAGGAGACCTCAAGGAAAGTTCTGCTGGTAACACTTACACTCCAAGGTGTCAGATCACCGGCTGTAATCTATCCCAATTTGGAAAGCAAATCCTACCCAACAGTTAGCAACTGCCTTAAAACCATCACAACAATCTCATTCCCTTTCACCTGCATAGAAGGATCCTCAGAGCTCCCTCTGGCAGGCTACCCAGGATTTTAACACCTGCTCCACCTGTGCCCTATCTTGCAGTGCCATTTAGGCCTTGCCTGTGCTGCCTGTTGTGCTCGTACCTGTGACTGTGGTTGAACTTCTGGACCAGGCGTCCGCCGTCTGCGAGCCGGATCTGGATGTTGGTGACAGGCTCCGACTCATCGATCACGATGGCAGAACTGGCTTTGGCTTCGTTCTCTGCCTGCTGGGCTGGTGAGCTGGTGCCCATCACCTGGGGCGCAGTGCTGCCAACAGGAGATGCAAGGTGAGCTGTTAGAAACCAAACTCACCTGGCTGCAGGGAACCAGGATCAGGCAGCGAGCTCGCTGCCTGCCAGGCCCAACTACCAGGGCTCCTCCACACGAGACACCAAGCAAGCTGGAAGTGAGAATTTTTGAGTCAGCCAGTTAGCAGGAGCTTGTCTAGAAGTCCACCTCTACCATCCCCTTTGGTACCACGGGTCCTCACATCCACAAGGTAACAGAGGAAAGCGTGCCTTGGAAACACTGCTCCTACGCAACATACCATGGAGGTTCCAAACCTCCATCTGCCTCCTGCCAGGAGGAGGCTGGGCCACCTCACAGTACACGTCATTGAACCTTGTTTCCTTAGAAGAACACCTCCCATCCCACAGGCACCCAGTGCTTCTCTTTCAGAAGGATGAAGAAGGCGGCTCCACCTCGAAAGGCTCGAGTGACTCTCTCATATTACACATAGTAAATCAGTGTCACCATTTTCTCACCTGCCCAGCTTTTGTCCTTCTCCAGTAAAAGCTTTGAAGACAGTTTTAGGTTTCACATAATCCTCATCACGGTGATCTTCCATGTCCAGGTTCACCTGTCCACCCCGTGCTAACCTGCGCAGCTCAGCCGGGACTTCCCTGCAAAGAGAGTGTCCTAAGGCAGCTGCCTGAAGTAGCAAGGCAGGAATGTGTGGACAAAAAGCCCAAGACCTCTGCAATTTCAGGAATCACAGAGAGCCCTTGCTTAACTGACAGGGCAGATGCGCACCTCCCCAGTGACAGACACAAATTAAAGGTTATTTCTCCCTGGCCCACACCTTCAAGTGACACAATGAATCAGAAATTCTCAACTTGAATATGAAAATGTTCGTTTACTTCAAGCTCTCAAGGCTCATCATAAACCAAACCCACTCCCTGTTTACCTGAACCAAATGTTCCATATTAAGAGTAACTAATTTCTTGCAAGAAATCTCAGGTGAAATGTGCCATGGATTCAGAGGCTTGGATTCCACAAACACTTGTGTTTCAGAAAACAGCTGCTGCTTTTCTCCCCTCTCACTACATACCCTCTGCGGATATCGTCGAGGAACTGGGCATTGGACGGATCCTGGTAGCTCCTCAGCTCTCCACTATCCAGACTAAATCCACTCTTCCAGAGCTTCAGTACAACATGCACCTGCAGCAGCCCCAAAAGAACAATCAGCCTCGCTGAGCATATGACAACAAAAACAGACACGAAGTGAAAAGTTCCTGACAGGCAGAGGACCTTCAAGGTGCAGAAAACGTTCCAGCCAGGTTTCTCTGGGCTAAGGGAAAAACCCAAAGCAATGACTTCTATGTAGTGGTCAGGTGTCAATTCCTGGAAGGTGGCACCACAGTCCCATTTTGGATAAATATGGAGAGCCAGGGATGTGCTGGGCGAGGAGCCTAAACCAGGCTCCCACCATGGCCTAGAAGCATGTTTGTTCACAAACCAAGCACGAGGAAATCTTGCACTGATGCTGTCAGCTCCAATCTATGTATATGTATTATAATGGATAAAGAAAAGTTAATTTCCCCAATGCTCTTTGCACACTATTTTTCCCAATCTGCACTTGCAAGAAAGGCTCAGATTCTTAATTAAAAGATGACCAGAAAACTGCTTACGCAAGACCAAATCATTTATTATTTTCTACCCAGAAATCCCACAGGAAGCAGGATTTACCATATTTCTGTCCTTGTGAATATCTATCAGGCTTTGTAACTCTTGGGGCTGGCAAGCTCAGTAGCTGGAGCAGAGAAATCCCTGAGGTCACAGCTACAAACTCAAGCAGAGATACTCACATCCTGGGAAGAGCTATGTCTCCTCTCTCCTGCCACGTAAGCCGACTCCTCCTCCGGAGTAGCCCCAAGGCGATACCCTCCCCCTGCAAAAGGCTGTGAGAGAGAGGCAGGCACAGAGTTACAGAACCATAGAGACCCAACAGAGCTGCTTCCCTGTTCCCAGCACCTCTGTGGGTGAACAGGGGCTTCATGGCATCAGCAACATCTAATGCCCTGCAGGCAGTGACAGCTTCAGCAAGTTAATGTGTGCAAGAACAGAGTGGCTTTTCTTGCCACGGTGACACACAAAATGGAGCTGCACTAAGAGAGAGTCCAGACTTTGCTGCCAAGATAATTCCAGGACTCCTCAGTACCAAACAGCTGGCACGGTGGAGCCTTAACTGAAATGGGGAACAAAAGGAAGAACTTGTCCCTCCTCACCTTTGGCTTGCTTGTCTCGCCACTGCTCTTGGCTGTCCGATCGACTGCCACTGCGCCATGTTCCTTGGCCCCCTTGAACAGATCCTCCACGAGCTCATTGGGGCTCTTCTTCCTCGGAGGACCCACGATCTGCTGGCCACTTCTCTCTGAGCCGCCGGCATAAAACCTGACAGAAAGCACCCGGGTCCTGGTCAGCCCTGCCCACTGCGGCTGCAGGACCCAGGGGGTGGGACCAGGGCTCACTTGCTTCTGCTTGTGCACCTCAGCGAAACCCCTTGGATCTACAATCACTGGCTACCACCAGTGTGTCTCCCACTGCAGCCACGTGCAAGCTCCTGTACTGCAGAGACTTTCTTTTGATGTCAATTGCTGTAAACTAGCCGTGGATCAACAGCAATAAAGTGGTGACAACGCTCAGACCTGGGAAGAGGAACAGCCCAGAGGGACAAGTCCAGTTTTAAACACTGGTACCAGCTCGATTACCCAGCTGAGCAAGGCTTCCAGCAAATCTCTGACTTGTCAGAGCAACATCCAGCTGGAATTCTGAGGGAAGGCACACATTCATGCCACACAAAGGGTGGATCTCAACTGGAAGCAATAGATGCACAGTCAGTGAAGTGCAATTAAGCACTTCTGGAAGATTGGGTTTATTAGCTTCCAGATGGCTTGTAACACAGAGTGAGCTCCCAGCTGCCTGCAGACCACAGACCATCCAGGCTGAGATACCCCTTCAGATACATCATTTCCATTCCATTTACCTTGCCTGTCAACCTTAAGGGTATTTAACTACTTAGAGATGACATTGTAGGAGACTCTCCTACTAATATTCCCCATTCCTCCTGGAAAGGGGCACTGCATTTTTATTTCTGCCTCCACACTCCATTACTTTATACTTAAGCAACACTTTAAAAATTGCCAGCCAAAATAAACCCCCAAAACCTCAAGGAGTAAGAAAACCAATCCCTGCATAATTCCCACACTTGGACACAAATGAGGATCTGGGCTGTTTTCTATTCTTACCCCAGGGCTTCCACATCCCACTTTAGGCTTTCTCCCAGTGCTGAGAGCTGGTGCTTACACAGCTGAGCACTTGCTTGTGCACAGACAAACCTGCCCTGTCAAACTCAGATGTTTCATTACAGGAACTTCATATCCACGCAAACCTGTTTTTTCAAAGAAGCTGTACACAAGCAGCAAGTCCTCCCAAAAGGAAAGGGACAAACACCCAGCATTTGAGCCTTCAGCTGCACACTTACCGCTGTCCTTCCTCCTCTTCATCATCCTCCTCCTGCGCATGCACAAGGTCTCTGAACGAGGTTACTCGATGGTCACTGCAAAAATCCAGCAAGAAGGATGTCAGCCTCAAGACACATTCCTTGCTGGAACATTCCAGACTGCAAGGTGGGCTCTGTTCACCAATACCTGACCCGAGAGCACTTTTCCTTCAAGATACAGCCAGTAGCTCCTTCTTAGAATTGGGCAGCATTCCCTTACTTCAAAGGGATTTGGTAAGGTAAAATTCACTTTTTTTGCTTTGCAAAATGCTCGGTTTGATCAGCTCAGGTGTCACACAAAATGAGAAAATATTCTTCCTGCAGAGATATGATCTGCTCAAATGACAGGTCACCAACAGACTGTTTTTAATGTCAAAAGATAAATCAAACTTTTCCTGAGCAATGAGGCAAGTTCTCCTAGCTGATCTCTGTCTTACTTGTGCAGTAACACCCAAGCTTGTGATGTACAAACACTCAGGTTTCCACAATTTCTAGAGAGCCACACAAGGTGAAACCAGCCTAAACACAGAGCTACTTCTCCTGAAAATTAACACAATAAGTGCTTTAAAGAGTTTGTGTTTTGTCCTGTTTCCACCATGGAGCTGAAGCTCCCTCCTCACCTGGCTCCAGTGCCTCTGGATATGGAGCTGGGTGTGGGCTGGGGAAGGGTCAGGATGTCCTCATCACCCCCATCCTCATAGAAACTGGCGAGTGCAATCTGGAAAGGAAAACCACCAAAGCTCCTCAGGAAAATCACACACAAACAACCCAGCTGAAGCACCTGTCACGTTGGATCTCCTAGAGCACCTCACACTAAAGACGCTTCATGTCATTTCCCCTGGTGCAGGTCCTGGCAAAGACAAGGCCTCAGCAGGTTGTGCTATTTGGCTGTGTCACGGCAGGACACTCACTGCTCCAGGGGTGTCACCCTCCCTGTCAGTGAATGTCAGGGCTCTTCTTCTGCAGCACTTATACAAAGGTTACGCCAAAATCACTGTTCTGAAACAGCAGCTTTTGTGCCATCCATGAGCAGACTCGGAGTTTAACACAGCCAGTTTGAGGAGGAGCAGGGACAGGAGCAGGTCAGAATGGCGGTTGACTCCCCCTCAGTTTGCTTGCTGACAGCGCCAACAGCACAGCACTGACAGCCTGACCAGCATTCCAAGAAAACCTACACAACCCCGGCAAACCCCAGACCTATCGTCCCTCAACTCCCGCTAGAACGTGAACGAGAGAACCAAGAAGGGCCTCAGTCCCAGCCAGCCCACGGCCCCGCCGCAAGGGCTGAGCCCGGCGACGGACGGGGGCGAGGCCTGAGCCTGCGGGACACCGACCTCCGGCCCAGCGCTGCCCCCCGCCAGCGCCACGGCCTCCTGAGCCGAGGCCCCGCCGGGCCGGGAAAGGCGAAGAACAGCGGCGGAGGTACCTGGAGGTCCCAGCCGGCGGACTCGAGGAAGAACCGCGCTCGCTCCTCCTCGGCGCCGGTCACGGCCACGAACTCCCTCAGCGCCTCCTCCCTGTCCGCCATCTCGCCGCGGTGCAGCGCCCAAACCCCGCCGGGCCGCCCCGCCCCGCCCCCGCGTGCGCCGCCAAACCCGCCCGGCCGGAAACACCCGGGGCGGCTCGCGGCGCCCGGCCCGCGCACAGCGGCCCCTGTCGGACAGGAGGTGCCACTGCACCGCCCCGGCCCCGGAGTGAGCAACGGGCACCGGGCACCGGATACCGGGTACCGGGCACCGGGCACCGGGCAGCGGGCAGCGGCTACCGGGAACCGGGCAGCGGGCACCGGGCACCGGGTACTGGGCAGCGGGCACCGGGTACTGGATACCAGGTACCGGGTACCGGGCACCGGATACCGGGTACTGGGCAGCGGGCAGCGGGCACCGGGTACCGGGTACCGGATACCGGGTACCGGGTACTGGGCAGCGGGCAGCGGGTACTGAGTACTGGGCAGAGAGCACTGGGCACCGGGTATCAGGTACCGGGCAGCAAGCACCGGGTACCGGATACCGGGAAGAGAGCACTGGACACCGGGTACCGGGCAGCGGGCAGCAGGAAGTGGGCAATGGACACTGGGTACCAGGCACCGAGCACCAGGCATTAGGTATCGGGCACTGGGCACCAAGCACGAAGCAGCGGGTACTGAGCACCAGGCACTAGGTACCAAGCACCGGGCACTGGGTACCAAGAACTGGGTACCAGGCTCCAGGATGGGCAGCACTCAGCACTAGGGTGGATGGCACTGAGCACCAGGTACGGGGCACCGGGATGGCCAGCACCGAGCACCGGGTACCAAGCACTGGGCACTGGGTGCCAGAATGGGCAGCACCCAGCACTAGGGTGGGCAGCACTGAGCACCGGGTACGGGGCACTGGGGTGGGCAGCATCGAGTCCTGGGCAGCAGGCACTGAAAACCCTGTACTGGGCATCAAGCACCAAGCACGAGGCACCGGGATGGGCAGCACCGAGCACCAAAGTGGGCAGCATCGAGCACCAGGCACTGAGCACTGTGTGTGTAGCACTGGGCACTGAGCAGTGGGGTGGGCAGCGCCAAGCCCCAGGGCAGGCCGGGGTAAGGCCATGGGACTAGACTGGCAGTGTGGAACAGCCCATGGCAGCCTCTGCATCCTGATTCATTTATTTCCAGGTTCACACGACGTTGCTGGCCAAGCCCTGGGACCCAGCTCGAGGAGGCAGGGACTGAGACGGAGCAGGATAGGGCAACATCCCCAATGCTTTTCTCTTCATGCTCTTGAAGAGGAAGAAGAGGAGCCCACCAAGGAGCCCCTTCTCCAGCAGGATACCAAGCCCCAGGAGGACGAGGCTGGACAGAAGGTTCACATCTGCAATGGGGACAGAGAATGTGAGCAGCCAGGGCAGTGGGACAGGCCCCCAGCCTCCAGCAAGGAGCCTTTCCTGGGACTTTGAGCTTCCTCAGAGGATGACACCCCACAGCTGCCCTGGCAGGCACCCCATCCCAGCAGCTCTGACGCACCTTTATCCATCTGGAACCCCTTGCTCAGCCCACCCTGGTCTGGGTTGGAGATCCACAGGGTGACTGAGTCGTTGACAGGGGCCTGGGCATCGTGCACCACTATGCAGATGATCTTGGACCCGTTTCTCTCCTCCGTCGCTTGCACCTCCAGCTGGTGTCTCAGCTCGAACAAGCCCCGGGGGAGCTCCAATGGCTGGGAGACCTTCTCCACCTTTCTCTCAATCCCGTTCACCAGCCAGGAAACAAACATGTTTGCCGGGTAAAACTCCTTCACGTGGCAGGTGAAGGTCACGGTCTTGTTCAGCTCAACAGGGCTCGGCTCAGCACGCACTTCGACGCTGGGGGGAACTGGGAAGAGAGGCAGAGCTCGGTGTTCGGTGTCCCCAGCTCTGCTGCCCACAGGGTGCCCCGTCCCTGCCCCAGGATCCCCTGTCCTCCTCCCAGGGCCCCCAGCCCCACAGGAGCAGGACACCCCAGTGCAAGCGTCCCAGCCCTCACCTCGCAGGACTCTGCTGAGCTGGTAACTCCCACGCAGCGGGGACTGCAGCGTGGAGTGGTGCACCTCACAGAAGAGCTGCGAGCGGACGTCATCCTTCTGCAGGGTCACCGTCACTGTACTGGACATGTTGTAGGATTTCACTGGCCATTCAGTGACCTGGGGCAGCTGAGCTGCCATGGGGTACTTGTTCTTGAACCATTTCACTNGCTCACCACTGAGCGTCTTGACAAACTTCACGCAGTAGTAGGTGCCCATGTCCTCAGGCTGAACGTTCCTGATGTGGATGGTGAAGTCTGTGTTGGACCCAACCACTGCTCTTGTCACTCGAGGGTCGAGATCCTGCTCTCTCTGGTCATAGATGGTCTTGTTCCCACTGCCCCAGCCCTTCAGCCACCTCATAGCACCAGGGCTAGCATCTCCGGATATGGTGCAGTTCAGAGTGAGCCTCTCTCCTGCTGCCACTGACACCTTGTCCTGGGGCTGCTGCAGCTTGAGGTTCCGATCCCCCTGGGCACCCACACCTGGGCACAACGACAGGAAGGTTTGGAATTGACAAGGGGTCCCAGGGCTGGGGCACAACACAAGGCATCATCAGAGCTCAGCCCTGAGCCTGGAACAGGGGACAGAGAGGTATTCCTGTCCCTTGTCCCACAGGCTGCTGGGGAATGCAGGATGAGGAGGGCCCAGACTCTTGCTGGTTTATACTGAACTCTTCATCTGGAGATAAAAGCAAGCTGGAAGGGAGGCAGTGAGAGGAGGGCCCTAGATACCCCTGGGCACAGGGAAGGACTGCCAGGCCAGCAGCATGGGAAAGCATGCATGGGAAATGTCATGGGGTTTTGTAGGCCCCACTTACCCGGGTCTCTGCAGAACAGGAGCATCAGGCACATGAGAGCCAGTTCCTGCGTCCCTGGAGCCATGGGTATTCCCATGTCTTTCTCCCAGATGGCTGGGCTTTGCTCAGCTGGATTTGGCTCTGTTGGACTCTGTTGGACTGGGCTTAGCTTAGCGAGGTGCTGTGCTCTCAGCCACCAAAGGGGAAGGAAAGGGGCCACCACCAAGCCCAGTTCCTCCATTCAATTATGTCTCGCTTCTCAGTGTCCACATCATCTCCTGTCACGAGGCTGGTCCATAATGGTGATGTCCACTCCACTTTCCCCTCAGATGTGTGCCACGGCCATGGGTACAGGCTCCGAGCAGCCAGCGAGAGGGGCCCCTGATCCGGCACACTCCCCCACATGTGGCCAGCCTGTGGCTCTGCACCCCGGGGTGTCAGGGTGACGCCAGGCCCTTGCCAGCAGGATCGGGGTGCGGGATGGTCTGCACGGGTCGGTGGTGCAGAGCAGGGCTCGGGATACACCGAGCGTCCCACATCCTGAAGCCCAGGCGCTCCTGTCCCTCACCGAAGCTGGAAGGACGCAGAGCCGCTCCCCCGTCCCGAGCCCAGAGCAGCCCCTCGGCGCCGGCCGGCCCGGGAATGATGCCCGGCAGGGTCTCGGCAGGGTGATGCCCGCCGGGGGTGATGCCCGGCGGCTCTGCCACCCCTCGCCCGCTCCGGGCAGACACCAAAGCGTTAACCCCCCGCCCGTCTCCATTTCCTGCCCCGCTTCCCCTTTTCCTTTCCAAAGTTTGGGCAGAACCGATGGCCGCGGCAGCAGCTCCGCTCCTGTCCAGGCAGCGAAGCCCCGTCCAGCGGCAGCTCTTGCGTGAGTCGGAAGTGGGGCCCTCAGAGCTTCTCGGAGCTTCCCTGCCCCGTCTGCCACTGGTCATTAACGCGAGTGGACGGCAAAGATAATCGCCGGTGGGGGGGCGGGGGGATGCGGGCGGAGGGTGGTTCTTCCCCGACCACCTTCTGGTGTCAGACCGTCCCGGGGGGTTCAGAGCATCCCCAGCACCGGGGATAGGCAAAGCCGAGTCGAGCCCCGCCGAGCCACTGCCGAACGTATCGGGGGCTTTGGGCAGGAGAGGTTTAGGAGCTGGAGGGGTTTCGGGGGGCAGGAGGAGTTTTGGGACGAGGAGGGGTTGGGAGGCTGCGCTGGTCTATAGGGCTGCACATCCCTGCCCAGAACACTGGCTCCCGGCAGGCTCCTGGCTGTGAACCCCAATTCCTCGCATGGCCCCAGTGATCCTGGCTGGTGTGGAACAGAGCCAGGGTGTTAATGTTTAACAGCACTTAGGAGATTTTCCTGCTAGGAGTTCCCCTTGGCTCCCTCTGCACCTCTCTGGCCTCCAGCTGCAGCACCTCCTGCAAATGACCAAACAGGATGCGGATTTATCAAGTCATAGAATCGCAGAACTGCTTGGGTTGCAAAAGCCCTCTGAGATCCTTGTGTCCAGCCACAAACCCAGCACTGCCAAGGCCACCACTGAAACAGGTCCCCAAGTGCCACATCTACATGTTGTTTTAATACCTCCAGGGGGTGGTGACTCCACCGCTGCCCTGGGCAGCCTGCTCATTTTTGAGATTTGCCCCTTGTTCATTCTGAACCGGGTTTCCTCCCTCCTGGTGCCTGCACGTTGTCTCTGCCACATCCCAGGATACCTCTCAGCAGCAAACTGGGGGATACTGGGGCTACTCTGCGTGAGGCAGCCCTTGCCTCGCCCCATCACTCATCCCTGAACCCTCCTGTCTCTGTGCCCAGATGTGGGTGCCCAGGTGGGTCACGGCTTTGAGCTGCAGCAGCCCGAGGAGAAGGTGTCAGTGGCAGTGGGTGAGATGCTCACCCTGAGGTGCACCACGTCTGGACTCGCTAAACCGGGTCCTGTGAGGTGGCTGAAGGGCTGGGGCAGTGGGAACAAGACCATCTATGAACAGAGAGAGCAGGATCCTTCCTCTCGTGTGACAAGAGCAGTGGTTGGATCCGACACAGACTTCACCATCCACATCAGGAACTTTCAGCCCGATGATGTCGGCACCTATTACTGTGTGAAGTTCATAAAGAAGACTGGTAAGGATGAGGTGTTTCAGCATGGAAGTGGCACAGAAGTGTCTGTGCATGGTGAGTGCAGCCCAGCAGGATGCTGCTCCCAGGGACCCCATCCCGCAGCCCCCACCCTGCACATAGCGAGGTCCTGCTCTGCCCCTCTCCCACCACTCTCTCCTCTGCCTCTGTCTCCACAGAGGCAGGCCTGGTTCCTGGCATGGTGGCTCCAGCTGTGGTGCTCTGCTTCCTCCTCCTCCTTCTTGGCCTCTTCGGTGCCCTTTGCATGTACAGGAGGAAGCGCCAAGGTGGGGCAGGCAGCCCATGCCCGGCCAGGACAGTGTCCATGGGCAGCTTCTCCTCTGTCCCTCTGCGGTGCTGTGCAGGGACCCCCAGCATCCCCAGGTTTGTACTCAGCACCTCTTCCCTCTACACCCTTAAATGAGTAAACTGTCTTATCCACCTGCTTTATCTTGGCTTCCTTTCCTGTCTGGAGCAGTAATTTGTCCCAGAAAAGGTCTTTTACTCACAGGTTCACTGTTCTGTTGCTTCTCTCTGCATTTCATGGAAGCAGATAGCATGGAGCTCCCTGCAGCCACTCACCGTGTGTGTGAGCCCAGGCGCACAGACAGCACTTTGTCCCTATTCTCTGCCTTCAATGGGGGCATCCTGCTGAAATTTGGGAAGGGAACTGAGGCTTGTGCTGGGTGGAGAGGGGACTCGGCTTCCTTTAGTTCTAATGGCCATCCTTTTCCTTCCCCCCACAGTGAAGTTCTGGATGCAGAGAGCTCCCACCTGCCCAGCCAGGTAAGAGTGAGCTGTGAGTAGGGGGGAGCACATCCTGTGCTGATGCCCCAGCTTGCAGGAGCTCTGCAAGGTTCTAGGGCCAGGGGGTACAATGGGCAGCAGCTGCCTGCATGTGGTCCCTGCACACTCTGCACCATAGCACGGGGCCACTTCTGCAGCTGTGGCATCACCAGCCCGGCTTAAACCTGGTTCTTAGGGTTGTCCTGTGCAGGGCCAGGAGGTGGTCTCAGTGATCCTTGTGGGTCACTTCCAGCTCGGGACATTTTATGGTTTAGGGTTATTTTTGTGAGCTTCTCCTTGTGGCAGCATTCTCCATTTGTGTGTGCTTTTGCAGCAGAGCAGCAAGGAGGAGAACGACATCCACTACGCCGACCTGCAGCCCCTGCCCCCAGCCCCACGCTACGGCAGGAGCCCGGGTACAGCCCCCACCGAGTACGCCAGCCTCAGGGTAGCTGCCAAGTGACACGTGGCACCGCTGCCTGCACAGCCAGGCCGTGTCAGGGAGGAAGAAGGGACGTTTCTGCAGAGCACAATAAAGAAGAAGTGGAGCTGTTTGCACGGCGCACCCCAGTCTCAGCTCAGCTCGCCATGCCCCCAGCTCAGGGGTGCTCTCCCAGGACCTGGAAGCCATCTCGACCACAGGATCAGACCACGAGGCCAAGCACCTCTGCTTTGTGCAGAGTGTTGTATGCTGATGACACCAGAAGGACCTCACACACACCTGTGTCCGCCAACATGGACCTGCACTGGCCCTTTCCCTGATCACAGGTCCGTAATTTGTGTCATCTTGTCACCACCCTCATTAAAGCCAGCAAAGAGCTGTGCTGTCCAGTCCTGCTGTGCTCAGAGCAAGAGCAATAGTGCCAGTCCTGCAGGGTCCTGGGGGGATGTGTGCCCCTCACAGCCCCCCATGCTACTGCTGAGCCTCCTGGGCAGCTCCCTCAGCCAGGGAGCCTGTCCAGTCCCACAAAACCTGTGTCTCCTGGCAAGGCAGGGGGAAGCTCTCAGGAACACAGAGGGCAGAGGTGGTGCTGGCAGGAAGCTGTGGATCACACTCCGCACTGGGCACTGCTGCAGCCCCCAGCAACACCCGGTCACCACATACAGCCCCCACCACCCATCTCCCCAGCCATAGCAGCTGAGCTCCCACCACGTGTGGCCTCAGCAGCCCCCTTGGCAGGAGGAACTGAGGCCGAAACAGGCTTTCCAGGCAGAGGAACCTGCTGCTGGCACCGCTGCCTGTGACCTTGAGAGTTGACACTGTAGCCAGTTTTCAGCTTTATCTACTTTTTTCTGTGAAATGAGAAAAGGGAAGTGAAACAAGACAATGTGACCCAGGGGAGTGGGGCTGGAAGGGAGATCCTTGAGGGGACAGAATTGTCACAGTGGGGAGAAAAGCCACTACAGAAATTCATTTGCACAATTGAATAAGAGTCCCCTGCTCTGGGGATGTGAAGTGGGGACAGTTTGGGATCAGTTCTTTCTCAGAGACAGCTTGGGGACACTCAGCACCCTGTGGGCACGGTGGTTGTGGTCAGTTTGGCAGGTCAGAGGTCCAGCACCTGGTCTCAGCCTGGCTCCTTCACTGGGGGACTGTGGGGTGGGGGTGCTGGGATGAAGCCTGTCCCAGCATCGCTTCCCGAGTGGAGCCATGACCATGCCACGGATCATTTCCCAGCTGAGGCAGTGGCTGCTCTGAGCAGGACATGGGTTGCCCAGGCTCTGTGCAGGGACAACACCAAAACTGGCAGAAAATCTCACATCAAGGCTGTGAACACAAGTATGTAAAATACGTGGGTGAGACTGAAACTGGGGATAGACCTTGAGGACCAGGGGAACTGAAATTCAAGAGGATTTAGGGCTTTTTAAGCACTGGGATGAATCAGAAGGGGGGAAATCCAGTTTGATAGAAGCATATGCAAAACAGGGAATGAGCAGAGCCCCAGCAGAGTGCTCTGCACCCAGGAAAGGGCCCAGGTCTGCGGCTTACTGCCCAGGGGAGGGATTTGGTGGTTATTAAAGGAAAATCCTTTAAGCCACCAGCCCGGGGTGTGCCGGCAGTGAAAGCACAAACAAGCGCCTGGGCACGGACACAAGGTAGGAGCGTGGCGGGGAGCAGATCTGTACTCGGGGGGCAGCACCAGGCACTGCTGGGGTCGTGGATTCACTGCTCACCCGTGCTGTTTTCCTGGTGCTGCTGGTTGTCTCATCCCATAAGTGATCTGCTCACTCGGTGCATGTGGGAGGTCGGGAGCTGCCATGGCTGGGAGGGGCACAGGGCAATGCTGGGGTTGGGGCTGGCATCCACCAGACTCCTCCTGCCACAGCTGGGGACTTCAGTGCGGAGCTGAGGTGGTGCCTGGATGGGTGCTGGGAGTGTTGGTGTCCCGGGGGGAGAAGACACGCTGGCTCTGAGCAGGTTTTGAGCTGTGCATGGACACTCTAGGGTGCTGCTGTGCCAGGTTTAGCTGGGCTGTTCCTCAGCATGGTGCATGAGCCTGCTGCCAGGACCTCATGTAATAGCAAAGCCAAGGAGAAGGTCTGGGGAGGCTGATCTGGGCTGCACTGTGAGGGGTTTCTGGACAGCCAGGGGATGCTCAGGGGCTACTCTGGCATCTGATCTGCTCCTGATGCCAGGAGCTGGGAAACATCTCCTGGAGGTGCCAAGGCAAGCGGGCTGGCTGGGCCTGCTGGGCAGTGGTGTGTGCCGTGGTGTGTGCGATGGTCTGTGCCATGGTCTGTGCCATGGTCTCTGCTGTGGTGTCCTGTCTCATGCTGTGCCAGGGAGCCAGAGTGGGGAGTGTGGGCTGTGCCAGGAGCCAAGGGGAAGCATGAGCCTCCAGCAGAAAACAGAGTAACAGAGAGCAGTTAGCCTGGAGAGTGGCGTGATCCTTGGGCTGGTCCCGGCAGTGAAGGGAGGGGAGCAATGATTTAATTAACGCCAAGGAAGAGCATGGTCGAAGTTAGAGCATGGGCTGGCTGAAATGGGGGGATGCAGGTGTCTCCTTCGTGTCCTGGGGTACAGGAGAGGGCTGGCTGCACTTGTGGGGAGTGGGACAATGCTGAGCTGTGCTGGAGCCAGGGCTGGGCAAGGAAAAAAGGGGAGAGACAGGAATAAGGGACTTGTACCCTATCCTGGGTGCTCCGGCTCAGTGATGAAAAGCAGAGACACTCCACAGTAGCAGTGTCTGTCACTGGGGTGGGTGCCCACGGGATATTGTGTCTTCAGGAGCAGCCAGCACTCCAGCTGGTCTTCTCCAGTGTCTGACAGGACAACAGGTCCAGCCAAGGGCCTAGTTTGTGGCTGTCTCTGTCCAAGACACCCTTTTGCCCCTGCTCTGTCCCCATCCCTGCCCCCATCCCTGTCCTAGCTACCGTGAGATTGTGGTGGCCACAAGTCCATCCCCAGGGAGTGACAGGCCAGTCCCTTTCCACATCAGCATCACCCAAACAGCTACAGCTAAGAGCATCAGATGCCACAGGGACACCACAGGCATCCAGTGATGGCACTGGGACCCTGTGATGCCATAGGAACCCTGTGACACCAAAGGGACCAGGCAATGCCATGGGGACATTGTGCCAGGATGCCAACAGGGAGCAGCAGGAGAAGCTGGAGGACCAGCTGGGTGCTTTGAGGGGGTTGGAGGGAGTGAGAGGGTCTCAGAGGCACTTTAATTGTCCCACAAAAATGCCTCAAGGGTCTTACTTGTGCCTGCTGGCTGCCCTGGGCTGGGCTTGTGTCAGAAGAGAGAACCTGAGGGAGAAATCCTGGGATGCTGCACAGTTGGAACCTGCTCCCTCCAATTCCAAACCTGTTCGCTCACCCCTTTGCAGCTCCCTGTTTCTCAGGCTTTTCCTTGGAAAGGAACGAAGCCAGAGTAAAACAGTGACATGCTTTACACTGGTCCTGATTTATTTCACGTCTTACTATTGAATCTTGTTCCCTGGTTTCATGGTTGTTGTGGATTTTCACCAAAGGGGATAAACAGGTCTGGGATTTGGGGTTGTCATAGGAACTGTTTCTGTGCCACAGCCTCACTGCCAGCCTCGTCCCCTCCTGGGACCCTGATAGAGTGAGGGCTCTCTCCAGCACAGAGTGGGTATCTCCAGACCCCCAGGCACAGCCCCAGTGACAGCCAGGGTATGGCACAGCCACCCCATGGCGCTGAGACATACGGGATGTTCAGGGAGGAGATGGACTCCCAGGCACTACCCAGCTCTGCCCACGAAGCAAACTGGGACCCCCAGGCGCTGGAGATGTTTGGAGGATGCTGCTTGTCCCTGTGGATTCTCTGGTGTCTAGTAGGAGGTTGTGCTATTGCAGTTATTGCTACTGGGAACTTCTCTGGCCAACCTGGAATAATTTTCATTAAATCCCTGGAGCTGAAGGGGTGTGGGATGGATGAGGGGCTGCCCTATGACCATTCCTCATCTCTTCAATGGCAGGGAGAGGGGGCAGGCAGTGAAATTGAAAAGTGTCAGGCACATCCTTTGTGCCCAACGCTCCTTTGGCCCGTGCGGTCCTTCACTGCGGGACACCATGAGGCCAAGACTCTGGCAGTGATTAAAGAGGGGTTTCCAGGGCCATGGGACAAGCAGGAACATCCAGTGCTTAAGAAAGACTTACTTTGTGCTTTCAGTATTGGACGGGACATTGCTCAGGGACAATCACCCTCTGGAGCCGGCAGGAGAAGGGCGGATCAAGTTGCGGTGCTGGGTGCTGCCAGTGCCTGCGTGAGGGTCCCAGGGTGGGCAGTGGGGGTTCCTGGGGCTCTTCATGCTGGATCAGCTGCTGCTGTGGTCCTGATCCTCCCAACATCCACATGTGCGTTGTACCCAAAGTGAGCCGTGCACGCTCCTGCGGATGCCCCAGGTGATTTTGTCCAGCGAGAAGAGCTCAGGGTAGGAAAACCCTTTGGGCAGCTCCTTGTCCCGAGGGCAGGACGTTGTGGGGTCTCTGGCTCTCCCTGCTCTTCCCGGCAGCGAGCGACCTTAAAGTGTGGTTGTGCTTGGCCGTGGCCCCAGCGCTGGCTGCCCCGAGCCCGGCAAAAGCATCCCTCTGCAGAGAAGTGCAGGGAAAGGGAAAAATATTGAGAGAGGCAGGAGAAGGGGGAAAGCAGGCGCTGCGGGAGGGAGCACAGCACGGGCTGAAAGCTCCCTCTCAGCGGGCTTTTGTTCACCCTGGACGTGCCCAGCGATGCTGCCAGCCCGGAGGGGCTGTGCTGGCGCCGGTGGCTCTAGGCGATCCCGGAGCTCCGCAGCCTGCCCGGCGCCTCGTTCCAGCGACGTGCCCAGAGGCAGGATGCAGCTGCCTCCAGCGGGGACCCCCATCACCCCTCTGGGCTCGGCCCCTCGCCGCCGGCCCTGGGGTGGGCAGTGCTCGGACCCACAACGCGCTCCCGAAAATAATTCCTCCTGACAGATCCATTTCTTCCACATGGTTCAGGCTTAATTTTATAATGGTATCAGTAGCTATGGCAACGTGTAAAAATAACGGATCCCCGAGCTCGGCAAATTCTCCGTAAACAGCTCCCGTCTCCCGGAGCCCGGCTGGGTGGGCATCACCCCTTGCCCACGGCTACCGCGGCCGCTGCGGTTTGTGGTTGGGCTGGGATTCACGCGATGACTAATTAGCGGCGTTAACTGCTTACGCCTTGGGATGATGATTCCATCCGCTAATCCTTGGGGCTAGGCTGGGCTAATTGGGTGGATATCATTAACGCTGGCGGTCAGGAGCTGCCTTTATAGGGCTGCAGCACCGTGAAGGCTGGAGCACCCCTTTGGAAGCCCAGATCTAGCATAGGGCTGGCAGCCACGGAGGGCTGGGCACGGCTCAGCCCCCGCGGTGGCAGGGGGCCACCAGCCCCATTGGCTCCTACAGCCTGCCCCAGAGCCGTCCCTGCTGCACATCCACGCGTGGGCACAGGAGGGAACGCGCACACGAGTGCTAACAGGCACACGCGGGTCAGGTTTCCCGCACGCAGGACCCCCCCTCAGCAGACATCAGCCTGTGCCGGCGTCTGCAGCGGCTCATAGGTCTCTGGTCACCACCGCTAGTGGATAATCCCAGGCAATATTTTCTAAACCTGTTAGACATCACACAGACCCTCTAAATCCCTGATGCCCCTCCAAGGCTCCAGCGGGATGGCAGCATTTGGCAGCTCGGATTTGCAGCTCCTTATCAGGGCCAGCCCCTTGGAGCGATGCATGGTAGATCCTGCCGAGCCAGGACTAATCCCCGCCGCTTTTTGTTGCCTTTCAACTTTAAAAAAAAAAAAAAAAAAAAAGGGACAAACCAAACCCCCTTGAAGAAGCATTTTTCTCCATCCAGCTTCCAGCAGCAGGGCCAGAATAACCCCAGCCCCACGGAGCTGGAAGCGCTGGGTCAGGCAGTGTGGGTGGATGTGTTTGGTCTCAACAGAGCCCCAAAAAAGAGACAACAGGTCTGGAGAGCCTTGGGGCTGCTGTGGGGACAACATGGGGACAGTGACCACAAGGACAGCCTGGAAGCAGGGCTGGGAATGGCTCTGAGGGCTGGTCAGCATCGTCTTCCAAGGGCTGGGTCTGGCTGTTTCAGGGGATGCATCCCCCCCTGCATTCCGGTGGCCATGCCATTCCCACCGTGAGGCACCGGATCTGGCACTTTCACAAAAGACCCCGTGAAGCCCCCACTGCTGGACACACCATGTCCCTTTGTAGTAAAGGGTGACCTGGGGCTGTACCAGGTCTCCTGCACCTCATGCATCGTGTTTCAGTCCTCCATGGGGCATCTCCCCAGCTCCAGCAGTGCCAGTGCCCAGGTGTCCGGGTCCCACAGCACAAATCCCACCTCTGAGCCTGGATTTCAGCACTTCACAGCAAGGGCTCTGCCAAGCAGGAAGCAATGGGCTGAGCTGGCTGAACATGATCAATCCCTCACGTTAGCAGTTTTATTTCCATCCGCAGCTGCCGCAGGACTCTCAGGCAGCGCAGCCTCGCTGAGCTCCAGCCGCCGGCCCGGCAGCACAGCGTTATCTGCTGCTGCAGCCTCGGATGCGCTTTCATGATAACGATTTGCAATCAACAAAGAACTTGGAGAGGATGCAGAAAAAAAAAACCAACTGGCATTAGAAACTGAGATGATATCACTCTCCCCTCGGTTGAGGTCTGAGCTCCACCACAGTCCTGGTGGTACCACCAAGGGGAGACCAAGGTCTTCTCCAGCATGGCTTCGTGGGGCTGGCTATGTGCCGGGGCATCTGGGTGTTGGCACTGCCACCACATCCCCATGAGCCAGTACAGTGCAGAACTTTCCCCTCCAGAGGGGGGAGGGAGACTTTAGTTCAAACAGCTCCCAGGAGCCCATCAATGATTAACACCCTACCCTGAAATGTCCCTGCATGGCTGGAGCTCTCTGCCTGCCCCTGCCTGCCCTCCCCCCACTCCCTGCCACTTCCTCCTCTACAGCACTTCTTCTCCTGGGGCTGGAGAAGGGTACCAGGATGGGCACCAAGGCTCCCTGTGGGTCTGGAGCCCATCAGAGCTGGGGTGAGCCCAGTCGTGGCCCAGACAGACAGCACAGATATCTCCCACAGTTTTGCAACCACTGGCACAAAGGGTGCAGGACTGGGGCCACCCAGCGTCCCTGACAAGCTGCCCTGAGTGGGAGCCTTGCCCCAGTCATCAGTTAAGGTTGGAACAGCCCTCTGAGATCATTGAGTCCAACCATTCCCTCAGCACCGCCAAGCCCATCACAAACCCGTGTTCCCAAGTGCCACATCCACGTGTTTTTTGAATGCTTCCAGGGCTGGTCACTGCACCACTTCCTGTGCGGTTTAGTCCTGGACACTGTGCACGTGTTGCAGACCCACAGCAGAGAGCAAACCCTTCTCTGGGCAAGGGGCAGGCTCCTGTCAGCCAGCAAAGGTCAGCACAGCCCTGCCAGCGCTCGCAGCACCTCAGTGGGCACAGGCGCCGGCACTGCCAGCCCTGTCCTTCCCAGCCAGCACTACCGCCGGGTTTTCCCAGCCTGTCAGCAGTTTTACCCCTAAAACCCCTCACCTCAGGTCAGCCAGGGCCATTTCCAGGCCAGGCACAGGATATAAACCACCTTTCCTGCTCTGACACAGCCGTGAGGAATTCCCCCAGAGTGTGAGTGTGCTGGGCTGCATTAAGGAAACCCTGCCGAGTCACCCGGTTTGCAGCATCCCACAGGGCATCACTGCGGGGTGGGAGCAGCCTGGGAGCACGGCCCGGCCCTGGGGTGGCTGAGCTGCACTCTGGACAGGGGCCCTGCTGTAGCCCGTGGGTTTTCCTTCTTGCTTGACAGACAGTGGTGGACTTTCTGATGGTGGTGGGTGGTCTGACAGTGTCCGGGCTTTGCTGCCCCTGCTGAAGCCCAGGGTGACAGCACGTGAATGCCTTAAGGGCACCCGGAGCATTGTTACAACCCAGCAAAGCCCAGCGTGGGCAGGCAGTGCTGTATCCCTCCCTCATCCCCTCTGAAAGTCATTTCAGGGGCTTGGAGGGAACCAGCTGATCCTGGCAGTGCTGAGGATTAGTTCAGTGGCAGTGGGACACGAAAATTAAGTGGGCTGTGATTTGGAGCCCTGCTCCCTGAGAGGGGGCAGAAACAAGCAGTGGGTCTGTCCTGTGTGCACAGAGGGGCCTCCTCAGAAAAATCCCCCATGCCAGGGAGCACCTCACCTCTACCCCACTCATCCCTTCCACACCATCTGCACCAACTGGGCCTGAGAGCTCTAACAAAGACCTGAGAGAGCTGAAATAACTCAGCTGTAACTCCTAAACCACCCAATAAAAGCTTGGCTAAAACAATTGCAGGCAGTTCCCATGAGCCCCCTCAAAATGTGAGGGGCAAAACCCATGCACAGGCTGCTCACAGAGCACCCTCCACAGCACACCCCCACATTTCTCCTGCCAATCACAGCCTTAACGAGGCCCCTGCAGCTCATCACCCTCTCCAAGGCCTCTCCCATAAAAGGGGGTGATGGGGTGCACCCCTTCCCCAGCTGCAGGTGTTCATGGTGGTGGCTGCTATCACAGGAGTATGAGGCAGGTAGGACACATCCCCCTGCTTCTTAAATCCCTGTTTGGAGAGCTGTGGGTGCCCCTTCCTTGGGTCACAGTCCATGAGAACCATTCCCATGTTAACATATTGCTTGTTATAAGCTAACATGAGACAAACTAATTTAAGCTTCCCCTGTACTGGATGTCTCGGATTAAATTGGCAAGGTACCTAATGAAGCTGTAGCTCCATTTGTTGTGCTGGAAGTCCTAAATATCAGCAGTGTAATTGGTGCTTCCCGCTTCAGGAGACATTTGCTTGTTTCTCTCCCAGCTGAAAACCCTCTTTGGGTACTGACTGAAGACTAAGATGTGGGGGTCAGGGGCTGTAGAATATGTCTACCTGGATCTTAAGGTGGAGGGGTTTTGAAATTTGTTTTTGAAGCTGGAGGATGGATGGGGTGAACGTGCTGCTCTCTGGCTGCATGGAGGCCCCGCTGTCTTGTGGGTGCCAGAACAGACCTTGTGTGGGCCTGGTGCTCTGATGTGGTCCCACAGGGTGTTTTGTTGTGGTGAGCTGTGAAAGTAGCACCTCTCAGGGTGTTTGGGGCTGGGACTGGGCCAGGCTGCCTCTTGGTTTACCCAGGGTAGTGAGTCCCTGCAGCTCTGTGTGCTCAGTGCTGTGTTATTTGGGTTTATCAAGGAATCTTTGAGGTTGGAAAAGACCTCTAAGATCATTGAGTCATTATTGTGGAGGTGCTGGCTGCTTGCTGATGCTTGGGCATGGCTCTGTGCCCACACCTCTGAATGCTGAATTTGGGGTATTTTCCAGGCTCATGTCCAAAGTATCGGTGTTTTTTTCTGTTTATCTCTAAGCTGGTTTGGGTTTTGAAGGGTGGACTGAGCCCTTTGGGACAGCTGCTGTGTCCTGGCATGATGTGGCCACTCAGGCTAGGTACTTCTCCCACTGTGCCATCCCATGCTGGAGTGGGAATCCTGAGGGACAAAGTCCCAGGCAGGGAGAGACTGCTGTCACCTCCATTAGTGAAACGTGATTCATTAACAGGCCCAGGTTTGGCCCTGCAAGGCAGAGACTGGAGCCTCTCCCATCTCCATCCCCTGTGAATCCCCTCCAGCCAAGTGAGCCACCGCTGTTCCTGGGGGCCATCGGCGCTGGGGGAGGATCAGACAGGCAGCTGATTAAGGGATGAAAGAACAGTCTGGGCAAAACCAGTGCTGCAAGACCTTCCACTGGGATCACCCTGGCAAGGCTGTAATCATTCCTGTTGGATGCTGCCAGGCTCTGACAAGAGATGGGGTGCTGTTGCCCTGGCTGGGGGTCCCTGTGCGTGGATGGATCCCCACCTCCTCGGGAGGGAGCAGATCCTGCTGTCCATGCAGAGCTGTCCTGCTGGGAGCAAGGGAATGCAAAAAGCACACTGAGCCCGTGGTCCTGGATGGGAATAGGAAAGGGGAGCAGACCCCTGCCTGCCCAGCCCCCAAACCTACGGGGCTGGCTGGGCCTGGCCCAGCCCCGCTGCACGGAGCATGTGCCTTCCCCAAACAGGTGCTAGCAGTGTGATGCGAGTTCCTCACTGTGCCTCAAAGCTGTGAAAATCAACTTATTCTTGAAAAGCTCTCCTGAAATGCTGCCCTGTCCCCATGCTGGCTGCTGCCCAGCTCCTGGGGCCAGGGAGAGCCAAGCTCCAGAATCCTCTGGGTTCTCTGGAATCCTCCTTGCTGCAGCAGGGGTTTTGAGCTGAAGCGTGGAGGTGCTGCAGAGCGAGCACAGCCTGGGTGCCCACTGGCAGCATGGAGAACCTGGCAGCACTGCCAGCCCTGCCAAGCGGTGCCACAGCCTCCTGCTTGCCGTGGGTGTTCTGTGCAGAAGGAGGATGATGATGATGGTGGAGTTGCACTCCCAAAATTTTGCATTGTCCCTCTGTCTCAGGTGCACAAGGAGCTGAATCCTCCTCTCCCCTGGGTTCCCTGCCCAATTCAGGGCAGGGGCTGCCCTCCCAGGGTGTATCCTCTGAACCTCTCATGTTGGAGCCGGGCCCCTGCGATGCCGAGTGGAAGGGCCATGGGTGGGAGGGGAGGGAGGCAGCTGAGCCTGCCCATATGCTTCCTAATGGGGAGCAATAGCAGCTCTTCCCGGGAAGCTCGCGCCGCACCATCTGCTCTGTGCGGTACCTTCTCTTGCAGAGCTTTTTTAAGCTCTAACTTCCCTTCCCGAGTGCTCTGCGGTGGCTGCTGCTTGTGTGCAGGCTGGCTCTGCTCTGCAATCGCCTCAGAACAGGTTGTCTGAACCCTCAGCCCTGAGCAGAACAGCCCAGACAGGCTGAAGCCAACCAGGCCTCCGGGAACTGTGCTCCCATGTAAAAATAACCAGGAAAGGTGGCTGTGAATGGCTGCAGTGTGTCCCTGGCATTTTCCCTCCTGCTGGGCACCTGCTTGCCCTGAACATCCCTGCTTCTGGACTTGGGCTGGGTGGGATGCACTGCCCATGGCGGTGTAGCTGCAGGGTTTCCACAAATCACTGCTAACCCCGTGGAATATCCTGATCTGAAAGTGACCCACAAGGAGTATCGAGTCCAACTCCTGTCTTGGCACAGGACACCCCAAGAATCCTGCCCTGTGCCTGAGAGCATTGTTCAAATGCTTTTTGAGCTCTGGCAGGCTTGGGGCTGTGACCACTGCCCTGGGGAGCCTGTTCAGTGCCCGACCATTCTCTAGGGGAAGAATCTTTACCTACTATCCAACCTCTGACTTCCCTGACAGAGCTTCATGCATTTCCCTTGGGTCTTATCAGTGGTCACCAGAGAGCAGAGCTCAGCATCTGCCCCCTCTGCTTCCTCTTGTGAGGTGCCTGTGGACTGTAGTGATGTGTCCCCATGTCCCATCCCTGTGCAAAGAAATTATTGCTATGTGCAAAAGGCCAAATCCAAGGGCTCCTCTGGATCCCTGCTCCTTGCTGGCCACCCTGGCCAGCGCTGTGAAGGGAAAGGATAGCTGTGCTGGGTTTCCCAGGACCAGTGCTGGCCACAAATGTTTTTTTTCAGTGGGAGCACTACTGCCCACAGCCCCTGAGTGCAGCCTCCAGCTGCCAGGGGATCCCAGAGGGAGGTGAGTGCAGAAGCCTGGGGAGCTGGTCCCGGCTCCCAGCAGTGCTAAATTAAGGCTGGATGTGCCCCATGGGCGTAGCTGGGGCTGAGGGGGAGACTGGCGGGGCTGGGGATGCGCGGGCGGACGCCGTGCGCAGATTGATGGTGCCAAGTCACTTCAGATATCTTGGCTGTGTTTGTGCGAGGCTCTAAATAAAACCGACAGCCCTGGTGACTGCCTGGGGAGGGAGGGAGGGGAGGAGGGGGGAACTGGCAGCGGGTCCTCCAGTACAGCACCCAGTGCTGTCCTCGGGGACCCAGCCCAGTGTGGGAGAGCGGTTGGTGTGATCTGTGCTGCTGGGGCTGCTGCAGGTGATGCTGGGTGGGCTGGGAGCTCCTGGCTCTGCAGTGTCTACCCATCCCTGGGTGGGCGAAAGGGACAGTGGGGTGGTGTTGGGAGCTGCCAGCATCACACCTGGCATCCCAGGTGCCTGGCCTGGCTGAAGTGCCCCTGGGTGGTGGGAGAAGCTGTGACAGGTGCAGAAAATGCGTCCTGGCAACTCCCCTGTGTCAGGGAGAAGGGTGGTGCAGGCACATGAATCCCGCGTATACTGACATCCCGGCACCCTCCTCCTCCTCCTCAGCCCTGTCTGCCATTACAGCTGCCATGTCCTCAGGCTCTCGCTTCTCCCTGCTGCAGGATCCCGCTGAGGGGACATCACGGGGATGTCCCCATTCTCCCAGCGTGCTGTGCAGGAATTTCCTCTCCCTCCTCATCCACCCTCTGCCTGTGCTGCGCCAGTGTCCCCTCCTGGCCCTGACCCTCGTGGGCCAAGCTGACCTGTCCCTGTGGCACCGGCGAAACACCACCCGTGCCTCTGCCACGGGCTGTCAGAGCTCAGCCCTGCGTGGTCCCTTGGGAGGTCCCTGGGCATTTGGGACCCCCAAGGCTGGGTGCTGCTTGTGCCTCTGCCACGGGCCGTCCTGGCTGAGCCCCAGGTGGCCCCTGGGCGTTCAGGACTCTCAAAGCGGTGCGCTCCTGGACCCCAGTCCCCAGCCGAGGGATGCTGGGCTGTGTACTGTGGCCGTGCCGAAGCGTCTGGCGAGTGGCAGCCTGTGGCGAGTGAGGGGACCCCCAATCCCATCCCTGCAGCCCTGGGGCCACGGAATCGTCCTCCCTCCGCCCCGGCCGAGAGGGACCGGAGCACCCCGGGGGTCCCCTCCCAGCCCACCTTAAGGCAGCCGCACACCGGGTTGACCGGAGGACTCTGCCCCGGGGCGGGTGGGGCTGGCTTCGCCCCCGCCACTGGGGGAAGCGGCGCTAACCGGGGGCTGCTGGGAGCCGGAGGGGGTCTC
>VZRF01013017.1:283813-305408 GCA_013396875.1 Vireo altiloquus | reverse complement strand
AATTTGTCTTATTTATCAAACCCAGCCGCCGAGCCGGGCGCGGGGCCGCGCTCTGAAGCCGCGGGCTCCGCTCCCCGCACCGATGGAGCCGCATCCCCGGGATCCCGGCCGCACCGCCTGGGCACTGCCCTGCCTGCTGCTGCTCGCCCTGCCCGGTAAGCTATGGCTCCTGCCTGCTTCCCTGCCCCTCTGCTTGCCCTATTCCCCCCTTTCCCTCCCACCCTGCTGCCCTACTCTGCCCTGTTCTCCCCTTTCTCACGCTGCTCTTCTCCTCTGCTTTGCCCTGTTTTCCCCCTTTTTTCCGTCCTGCTCTTGTCTCCTCTGCCCTGTTTTCCACCTTTCCCTCCCTCCCAGCTCCTCTCCCTGCTCTTCCCTGTTTTCCCCGCTTTTCCCGCCCTGCTCCTCTCTTCTGCCTTGTTCCCCTCCTTCCCTCCCTGCCCTGTCCTTCGTTTTCCCCCCGTCCTCGCCTCTCCCCGCTCCCGCACACCTCCGGTACCGACATGACGCTGCCTCTCCGCGCACGGTTTGCTTTGACCTTTCCTGCGGTGACCTAGAGAGCGGCGATGGCCGAGGGGCTCCCGCGGGGCCCTCGCCCGGCGGTTCTTCTCAAACCGAACTTCAAGGCAGGCATACATTCCCCTTCCCAGCGAGGCAGTGAATTCGGCAGGGGCATGAAGAGGCATGTTGTTCCCACCCATTTGCGAGCACCCCCTGCCAGCTATGGGTGAGGCAAATCTCAGCAAGCAGCCCGAATTCCCACTTGGAGATGGTAGTGGAGAAGGCATGGGGAGGCTCTGGTGAGGACTGCCTGTTTTCTCTGTCTTCAAGGAACTTGTTTTTCTTGCTACCCCACTGTGGGCTCTTTCTCTACTCGACTGTTGGGCACTGAAGCGGTGGGATTGCAACACCTCCGGGCACCCTGTGCCACAGAGCCCTGTGTCACCTCAGGCTCAGGGTGCCCCAGGCCTCCCTGGGGCTTGTGGCTCCACCAGTCCCTTAGAAAAGCTGGGGGACACAGCAAAGGACCAGTCAAAGTGTGCCACTCTTGGCTGTTTCCGTTCCCTTACCGGCAGCGGGAAGTCTCTCATCCCACCAGGAACGAAGCCCTGCGGTGACTGCTGCTTTCAAGGATGTTTCCTTTCTAGGGTGTTTCATTTTGGGTGATTTCGAAGGAATCACTCTCCTCCCTGCCGAGGGAGGGATGCGGTTTTTGAGGCAAACCTGCGGCAATGGTGATGCGTCTTCAGGAGCATCTCGCTGCTGAGCTTTTTGCTCTACTCCAATCCCACCGCTTCCAGCCAGATCCCACTACAAACGGCCCAGCCCAGGTTCCGCGGGGGAAACCCACATTCTCCCAAGCCCACTGAAATATTTATCATCAAAGCTTTACTTGGGTAAAGAGTTGGATGCAAACTTGGGCAGAAAGCAAATGCTTTCAGCACAACACTCCTTGCTTTGAGTCGCTGATCACAACTGAGAAGTGTTGGCCCCAAACTGAAAACTCTGGCTGCTGGGAGCCAAGAAGGCTTTGGCGGTGAGTGAGGCTTCCCAGTGAGCCACTGTGATTTCCTGCGTGAAAGAATAGCTCCAGCTAAGCTCCTGAACTTAATTAAATATGGTCTTGGAGTAGGAACCCCATTTTTTTGAGCTGACCACGGGAAAAACCCACCCCAGGGTGAAAAGCCCTGGGTCGTGGAGTGGTTTGCATCCCTGATTTTAGGTGCAAGCGTACACATCTTTTTTTTCCATACGGTGAATCCCTCCTTGGCAATGGCTCAAACTAAGCTGAACTCCAGCAGAGTTGGCCCAGGATCCCACTGCTGGCTGTTCTGACAGCTTCTGCAGAAGTGAAGGGGAAAAGGAAAGGTCTTGGAGGAGACCTTCCTGTGAGGCAAAGGCAGTGAGATGTGGGAAACCAAACAGCAAAGCCCCACTAAGAAACTGTCCTGCAGAGCCCTTCCATGCCGGTGTGCCTCCACAGAGGGTTTCAGCTGGGCTTCCCAAAGCCTCTTCCAAAGGGGAATTCAGTTTGCTTCTGGGGCTCCAACTCTTGGGATGAATTTCTGCTGATGGTGGAGGAGGGGAGCTTGGAAATGGCTGCATGTGAGCCGAGGCTTCCTCTGATGTCACAGATGTAAAACACAGCCTTTACTACAACCCTCCCTGAGCGCCCTGGGGTCTGCTTGGGGCTCGACAGCTATCCCCAGGGCTCTCCTTGCCTTCCTTAAACAGCAGATTCCAGGCCTTTTATAGGCAGCACCTGTTAGTTTCCGCCCCTGGCAGGCCTGCTGCAGGTGAAATTCCAGCAGGATTATTTTGGGGTTCCCCTGCCCATGGCCTCTTCCTTCAGTCAGTGACCGTGGGGCTTCAGATGCCGGTGACCAGCTGCACGTTGTTTCTGGAGCACGCAGCCATCCCAGAGCTCCTTACCCAGCTCTTTCAGAGGAAAAAAATCTATTTTTACCAGGAAGCATCCAAGCAGCCTCTCCTGAATTAAACCCCGGCCTCTTGCAATCTGTTCAATATCAAATACTTCAAAAGGTGGAATATAGAAAAAAATGTGTCACCAACATGGAAAACTTGCACTGCAGTGAGAGCTGGGATTATTTTGCTCCCAAATTAAACTGAATAACGGGAAGGAGGCAGGCTCTGCCAGATCGTGCTCCTGCCTCTGCTCTGGGCTGGAAGTGCTCTGGGTCTGCACTGCGAGGGTGCTCCCACCTACGTGGGAACTGTCAGGTGATGCTTTTCAGGGCTCTAAAACCCTTGGCTAATTCTGGAGTGTAGGATAGAACAGATTACAGGGTCAGAGCACCTAAATTCCCCATGATCTTGGGAGCAAGAGGGTCGTGTTCCAGTTCCAGATGGTTTGAAATCCAAGTCTAAGAAAAAAGTGTCATCAGATGGCAGGGGAGGAGCAGGGAAATGGTGAGAAATTGTGGTGTCCCATGTGTTTGTGACATGAAGACCCCCAACATCCCACTCCTGTTGCCCAAGCATGTCATGAGCTGCTGGAAGGGAGCTTGGCTGGGCTCCCAGTCCCACCAGGTGAGCACCTCAGAAGAGGAAGGAAGAGGGGAGGTCAGGTGTTTGTGAGGAGAAGCTGTGTTCAGGAGAAAGAGGGAAGGAGCTTTGGTGGAAACTTTGCATTTTCTAACTTGTGTATTCTGGGGTTTTCTGCCAACTTCCCCTTTGTGTTTTCCCATTGGGGTGTGGGAGGGGGGCATTGCTGTGAGCTGCTGTGGGAGGTTGGGGTCGTTCTGAGCAGGGAGGGGTCAGGTTGGTCCTTGTGTGGGGTGTTGGATGCAGGCAGGAGGTGGAGAAGCCAGGTGTGACCGGGGCTCCTGCTTCTCAGCTGGGACATGCAAGCTGGTCTTTGTTGGGGTGTTCCTGTGGTGGGTCGTGGCTGGAGCTTGTGTGTCATAGATCAGAAATCCCTAACAGGGTGATCTGAGCAGATCTGGGTGAGGGTTTCTGAAGGAGCAGAGCAGATCACATGGAAAAATACCTCAAAGACCCATTTTAATCCTATCCAAGGGGCTGCCTGGAGCCTCGTGGTGTTTTCTGCCATGACCAAGAGCTGCCAGTGAAGCCCCCGGACAGGCAGCTCTGCTGGCAGTGTGTGAAGCCCTTTTTTCTGTCTTTCCTCTGGGAGCAGTAGCAGTCAGGAGAGCACCTTGGCTCCCATTCCTGGACAACAGCATGCTCCATGCCTGCTAATCCCTGGGCACGAGAGGCAGGCAGGGTGCTCGCACGCTGCTGCCCCGGTGAGGAGGGAATGTGGGCTCGGTGACATGGAATGCATACAGACCATCCACGTTTGGCTGCAAATGTGGGCCCTGGGAGACATCCCTGCTGCTGGCAGGGATAAATCCCTGTGGTCCCAGGAAGGCAGGATCCTTGTGCCAAGGCAGTGGGGAGCCCTTGCTTCTCACCAGGCACGGCAGCCACAGGCAAGGCACCCAGCCACGCTCAGCTCAGTGTCACAGTGCTTCTGTGGATGTTTCTCTGAGACCTATCACTGCGATCAAGAAATGAGCTTTGGGGTTGAGCAGTGCCCACCCTTACACTCTTTAGTGTTGAGGTCAGCTCTGGGGCCCCAAAGCAGGTACTTCCCCAGCTCTCCCCCTCAGCACACCACGTGCCTCATGGGGAGATGGGCAGATGGAGAGAGGGAGGATGAAGAGGAGGTGCTCAGTTCACTCGAGTTGGGCTGTGCGGGACAGTGTGGGCAGTTCTGCCCAGTGCAGAGCACCCTCAAGGGGACATGGGCATAACCACTCCATAGAAGTTGCTTTTACGGAGGATTGCAGAGGGGAGCAGTGAGTAGCACACTCTTCACAGGGCACAGAGTGTGTGCTGGGGAGCAGGCCTGGCCTTGGGCTCCTGCTCCCGTGGCCACACACAGGGTGTGTGTCCCTTTTTGTACTGAGTACCACTCACTCACGAGCTTTGTTTGCCCAATTTGGTGGAGCCAGTTTGGTGTTGTGGCCCCCCGGGTACGTGGAAGGGCTGCGAGGTCTGTGCAGTTGCTGTCTGGGGTTTCTCAGGTGCCAGGATTTCTCTCTGTGTCATCCCAGTCCCTGCCTGTGTCACATCCATGTGCAGTGGTTTGGCGAGAGACCAATGATGCAATGATGCTTCTGTGCTTGTGAACTTCCTCTGTGCTTCTCAACCATTTCTTGCAAAAGATCTGTTGGCAGCAAGAGATAGAGAAGTTCAGGAGATGACACAGAAGCAGATCCAGTGGTGTTTGCCCTGCGTCAGCACCATTTTCAGCACATGGAGTGCACGAGGCCTCTGCTCCAGGGCTGCTCCCCACGCTTTGGGTATCACCCGAGAAGCATGGGCTTGCCTCGCAGGTGCTCAGAGTACCACAGCTCAGGTGCAGGACCAAGGCTCAGAGTGAATGACTCATCTGGACGTGACACAAACCAATTCCGTCCCTCTGTGCTTGTTTTGTGAGAAAAACTTGTTCTGGTGTCGAATGCTGCTGCTGTGTTAACCCTGACATGCCTTCAAAGGGAAACACCAAGGCTGGAAGGTTTTGGCTGAGGATACTGTGGACTGATGCCCTGAGCAAAAAGCCTTTAACTGGTGCAGTCTGGAGAAACAGATCCTGATAATTCTGGCCGTAGAGATTGAGTAATTCCACACACAGTGGAACAGAGAACATCTGTGGGTACAGCACATACCACTGTGAGTCAGGAGGGATTAACAGCTGCCAAAAATCAGCTCTGGTCTCTGTGAGAGCCAGCTGTGGCCAGAGGGGTCAGAGCAGCTTCTCCTACAGCAGGTCCTCCTGGGAGCCAGAGATTATCCTGCTGTGTCCCAAGGGAAGTCTCGTTGTCCTGGGTTTCCCTGAAAGGAGGCTGTAGCCAGGTGGAGGTCATTCTCCTCTCTCAAATAACGAGCAATAGGAGAAAATGGCTTCAAGTTGTACCAGGGCAGGTTTAGGTTGGATATTGGGGAGAAGTTCTTCACTGAAAGGGTAAGAGAGCTGTTCAGGGCAGTGGTGGGGTCACCATCCCTGGAGGGATTTAAAAGATGTGTGAATGTGGCACTTGGGGTCATGGTTTGGCTGGGGGCTTGGCAGTGCTGGCTTGATGGTTGGACTTGGTGATTTTAGGGCTTTTCCAGCGTAAAAGATTCAGTGATTCCATGATTCTGGTGTGAGAGATATGGGTGCTGGTCCATGTGCTCTCCATGCTGCCCAGCATTACCTGCTCAAACACAATGATCTGTGTGACCATGACAACGGTTCTGGGTGCCACAGCCACCTGTTACCAGCAGGTGGGTCTAAGTAGCTCCCCCTCATCTCTCCCCATGTGGCTTAAAAAAATGTTCCTTTAAGCAGTGACCAGTGACTTTCATGAATTTGGTTGCAATAACTATATTGACATAGGAAGCACTGACAAAATTAACCTCTGGGTTACCCATGGATTTGTAGTGGGGGTTATCTGGGGCATCACTGTCTGTCTGTGCAGGGAAGTGCAGCACAGGTGATGGGATTAGGGACCAGTGGTGTGGAGATGCTCCAAAGGGGACAGCTCCCTGTGGATGCTGCTGAGCAGGAGCAGTGCCTGCTTGGCTGGCATTGGTGGGGCAGTTGGCTGTCCTCTGCTGGGATCACCAGGGCTGGGATCCCATGTGGAAATGGGACAGATTCAGGACAGAAAATGCAGTGTCACACTGGGGATGGGAGCTGGCTCTTTGGAGTACCTTGTTTTGTGCCCTTCTTTCTCTTGGCTGACAAAGCCAGGTGGCTGTGGGAGGCAGCCTGGTATGTCAGAGGCATGGCCAGCTGGGATGTGCTCCACGATTTAGCTGTATGGAGCACAGCACAGTCACCAAGCAAAGCCCCATCCAGCTCTGCTGCCAAGCCCTGCAGGCAGAGCATTGTGCCTGTGGCCACAGCCCCTTCACCTGTGGTAACTGCTAACCGAGTGGGGTGCTCAGCCTGTCCCAGGGCTGGGAGAACAATGGGGAGCCTGGATGTGCAGTGCCAGGTGAGACTTGGTCTCTTTCTGTTCCAGGTGTGGGTGCCCAGGGGAGTCGGAACCTCAAGCTGCAGCAGCCCCAGGACAAGGTGTCGGTGGCAGCAGGAGAGAGGCTCACCCTGAACTGCACCATATCCGGAGATGCTGGCCCTGGTGCTGTGAGGTGGCTGAAGGGCTGGGGCAGTGGGAACAAGACCATCTATGACCAGAGAGAGCAGGATCTCGACCCTCGAGTGACAAGAGCAGTGGTTGGGTCCAACACAGACTTCACCATCCACATCAGGAACGTTCAGCCTGAGGACATGGGCACCTACTACTGCGTGAGGTTTAACAAGGCGCTCAGTGGTGAGCAGGTGTCACAGCGTGGAAATGGCACAGAGGTGTCTGTGCAAGGTGAGTGGGGCTGCCGGAGCAGCTCCTGCTGGGAACAGCCCAGTGGGCTATGCTCAGGGTGAGCAGGGATGGGGAAGGGCTCGGGGGCTGTTCCAGGAGAGGATGGGCCATCCCCGTGCCCTTGTAGGAGACCCTGCTCCTGGCAGACACAGGGCTGGGTGGGGGGCAGAGCCTGGTCTGATGGCCCCGTGCTTCTCCCCACAGCCAAACCCAGCCCCCCGCTTGTGTCCGGGCCTGAGCAGAGAGCGATGCCGGGGCAGTCGGTGCCTTTCAACTGCACGACTGGAGGGTTCTTTCCCAAAGACATTGGGGTGAAATGGTTCAGGAACAAAGACATCATGTCAGCTCAGCCACCCAACGTCACTGAATGGCCGGTGAAATCCTACAACATGTCCAGCACAGTGACAGTGCCCCTGCAGAAGGATGACGTCCGCTCGCAGCTCTTCTGTGAGGTGCACCACTCCACGCTGCAGTCCCCGCTGCGTGGGAGTTACCAGCTCAGCAGAGTCCTGCGAGGTGAGGGCTGGGACGCTTGCACTGGGGTGTCCTGCTCCTGTGGGGCTGGGGGCCCTGGGAGGAGGACAGGGGATCCTGGGGCAGGGACGGGGCACCCTGTGGGCAGCAGAGCTGGGGACACCGAACACCGAGCTCTGCCTCTCTTCCCAGTTCCCCCCAGCGTCGAAGTGCGTGCTGAGCCGAGCCCTGTTGAGCTGAACAAGACCGTGACCTTCACCTGCCACGTGAAGGAGTTTTACCCGGCAAACATGTTTGTTTCCTGGCTGGTGAACGGGATTGAGAGAAAGGTGGAGAAGGTCTCCCAGCCATTGGAGCTCCCCCGGGGCTTGTTCGAGCTGAGACACCAGCTGGAGGTGCAAGCGACGGAGGAGACAAACGGGTCCAAGATCATCTGCATAGTGGTGCACGATGCCCAGGCCCCTGTCAACGACTCAGCCACCCTGTGGATCTCCAACCCAGACCAGGGGGGGCTGAGCAAGGGGTTCCAGATGGATAAAGGTGCGTCAGAGCTGCTGGGATGGGGTGCCTGCCAGGGCAGCTGTGGGGTGTCATCCTCTGAGGAAGCTCAAAGTCCCATCAAAATGTGGTTGAAAGACCAAATCTCCATATCAGGGGGCTGGGGAATGTGATGGTGGCAGGCACCGAGCTGTCTTCCTTGGTGCTTCATGCATGATTGGGCCAATCCCAACTGAGAGGCTGCAGGGACTGGAAGGTACCATGTTCTTGGGCCATGGTGACCTTTTCATTGATGTTTCAGACGATATGCTCATCTACATCGTGGTGGGTGTGGTCTGCACCGTGCTGGCCTTGCTGGTGGCTGCCATTCTGTACCTCATCCGGACGAAGCAGATTAAGGGTAAGGGAGCCAAGTGTGTGGCAGGGAGGCAGCTGCTCCCAACCCCATTTTTCCTCACTTTCCCATGGGTTTCACATTGCCCCATTGGACAATAGCTCCCGGCAGGGCAGCTGCAGGTCCTGCCCAGTGGGGTGCTGGATAGAGCTGCCCAGGTTGCTTGCAGGCTGCAGGGAAAGCTCTGCCTGGTCTGACTCCCACCCTGCACCTCCTGTGCTCCCCCAGGAGCAATTGAAAGAAATTGATTGAAACTCCAGGGAATTGCAGGCACTTGCCTCTGGGAAAAGATGTGTCCTTGTAGCACTCTGCATGTGTTCTCTGTGCCCAGGGAAATGGGGCATTTGTCTTATTTCCTGAATTATTTCTTTACTGAACTACTTCTCTTCCAGCAGGTAAAAGCTCGCCATCTGCCAGGTGAGTGAAGATCTCTTCTGTTCACTGGATAACCTCTGGGAACTCTGAGCTGGGCACCTCCAGCCCACAGAGTCCCTCAGGACTGGGACAGAGTTGTATCCCCAAAACTTGTGAAAGGCAGAGGCACAGGCTCTGCCCAGCTTGGGGCTCTGTGCCCGGGGGATTTTTGGCTTGTGGTGGGGCTGAGCAGGCTGGTGGGAGCTGGTCTCTAGCCAGCAGAGAGGCAGCTGGACCAGTATATGATCCAGTGCTCAGGACCTGTCTTGCTGGGTGCAGCTGCAAGGACCTTGGCTTGCATCTGACCTCCCCAGCTGCTGCATCACTAGGGAAGAGGCAACAGGATGCTCCATCCATCTGACTGGTTTTTTCCCTCCTTCCAGGTTACATGAGCCAGAGAAGAGCAGCGAGGCCACGACCCAGGTGGGTGATCCTGGGACTGGGGAGGGAGAGTGGCTGGGAGTGGAGGGTGGTGGTTCTCCAGTGAAACATCTCGCTGTCTCCAGTGGAGGGTGGTGGTTCTCCAGTGAAACATCTCGGTGTCTCCAGTGGAGGGTGGTGGTTCTTCAGTGAAACATCTCAATGTCTCCACTCTGTGGCTGGAGGTGGAAGAGAAGCTGCCCTGGGGAAGAGGGTAGTCACTTTCCAGAATCTTTTCTGCCTTCACCCTCCTTCCTCCTCCTTCTTCTTCTCCTCCTCCTCCCAGTAAAGTCTGGGTTGGTGCTGCCTGGAGAACCAGCTGTGCGATAGCCAGCCAGGCTATTTATGGAGTTATTTTACATTTGGTGACGCTGTGACGAGCAAAGTCGTGATCAGCAGCAATCTGTCCATCCCACCCAGGCTCTGCCAGCTCCCACGTGGGCATCACTGGGCAGTCTGGCCCTGGTGGGATGGAGTGATAGAGTGGCTTTGGTGATGGCTCTGGAATTGTGGCAGTGGCTCTGAAGCCAGAACAGGGTGACAGGGTGGCTCGTGATATGAAGCTGTAGCATGAGGTAGAGGGTAGCTGCAGCGTGGTGGCTGCTGGCATTGTTCCCCCATACAAGCAGGGACTGAGGTTGCCCGGGCCAAGCTGCAGTGGGATTGTTCCCAGAACAAGGCTGTGGGTGCAGGGGGATCTTCACAGAGGAGGAACTCTTGATGCCTCACACAGGAATCTGACCCCAACAACCTGACCTACGCGGACCTGAACTTCGACAAGGAGAGGAAGAGCATCCGGCGGATGGTGGAGATGAGCCAGCAGTCGGAGTACGCCTGCATCCAGACCAACCAGGCGCCCAACGGCGACGACAACCTCACCTATGCCGACCTGGACATGGTGCACCTCAGTAAGGCGCCCAAGCGGCCAGCCCCACGCCCTGAGGAGGCCGGCTCTGAGTATGCCAGCGTCCAGATCACCAGGAAGTGAGCAGTGGCTGCTGGGACCCCCTGTCCTGCGGGGACCTGCTCTGCTCCTCCTGTGACTGTTCTCTTGGAAGCACTGGGAGCGATGTGAAGATGCGCTGCGGTACCTGTGTTTTAGGATGGAAATGGAGCCCGCAATACTTGTGGGGGTCTTCTCCCATCCAGAGAGACATGATTTTTGGGGCCATTTGGTCTTGGGGCTGCCAGCTCCATCCCTTCAGGACCCCCATTGGGGGCTGCTCAACCTCAGTGTGCCGGCTTTGCCCGCGAGCAGACTCAGCCAGCGGAGCAGCAGCTCCTTTGGAAGCTCTGGCTGGGCTGAGGGGACAGGTACAGTGCCTCCACACCAGCTCTCATGGGGATGCCACTGCCTGGTCCATGGCTCCCCAGGACCAGCAGGGCCCCCACACTGCCTTCTGGGGCTCTGCCACCACGCCTGGACACCAAACTCTGGCTTTAAAGGAAGGACCGAAGTGTCTGCCTCTCTTCCCAAGTGTCCCTTCTGCGGGAGCTCCGTCTCGCCCCAAGGCCAAGAGACTGGAAGGCCATTTGTACTACTTTGAAAGCAAACCCGTGAGAGACTCAAAATGAGAACTATAATGTAATAAGAAAATTAAAAATAAATGCAGTAGTTCAGAAACGCTGATGGAGTCAGAATACAACCTGACATCCTGTCAGGCAGGGTGGTGGTAGCAGTCCAATTAGAGGGTGGCTGCAGTCCTCCTGAAGTGATAGATGTGATTCTGTTGAAGCAGTGATCCTGTAAAAGGGTCTGATCCTCCCCTGAAGATCCAGTGGTGGTTATGTAGCTCTTGTCATCTGGGAACCCAGTAGGCAAGGGCTGAATGTGGGGTTCCAAACCTCAGATTATGTCCAGGATGGAATGCTTGGTTCCTCCCCCTGGGTGGAGCATCTCACCAAGGAATGGTGTAATTTTATGAGTTATGCAGTGAGGTTAGATGACCCATTAACAGAAAGATATCCTCTGGGAAGGAGTTATCAGGGTTGTGTCACAGAAGAGATGAAGAACCCTGCCCCCCCTGGTTTTAACAGATGGTGATAGAATATATACTTTTGGTTACATTTTACATTGTAACCTAAGACACCATTGAGCTGAGGTCCCCACCCTGCCGTCCAGGGGAGCTCCAGCTCTGGCTTCCCAGCACCGAGCATCCTCCTCCTCATCATCTTCCTGTGCACAGCCTTGCCCTGCACTGGGACCCACCAGCGCTGCCCCAGGCTTGTACAAAGCGTTTGAGGGCCCCCCCAGCCTGGCTCCCCCCGGGAGCTCCCCGCAGGTACCGTGTAACATGTTTTGACTGTTTAACATGTAACTGTTAATTTTTAGAGCTGAAACCCCCAATGTTTTGTGTTGTATGTGGGTGTACTGCTGTGTACTTAACACTAGAATAAGATGTGCAAAATTAAGACCAAGGCCTCAGTAAAGAACCCCCCAAACCCTACAGAGTTTATAGGAGACTTATGTGCTCTCCTCCCCCCACCCCAGCTCTGTTTTGGGGGCCAGGCAGGCTCCCCCCAGCCCACCCATGGGGGCAAATGTCTTCCATGTGCCCCCTACCTGGGCCACTGTGTGGAGTCTCGCCCTGTGTTGGCTTCTGCAGCAGTGGAAATGCAGGGGGCTGGAGGCACCTGGGGTCCTTGGGGGTGCTTTGGGAGCAATGTGACTGCTTGTACAGACTTTTTTTGGGTTTTGTTTTGGTTTTTTTTTCTTTTTGCTTGCAAGATATTTTTATAATAAAAGTGAAAAGTCCTGTGCTGCTCCCGCACATCAGCGTGTCCCTGTGCTCAGGGAGGTCACCTTGTCACCCGCGCTGGGGCTGCAGGGTGGGGTTGGGGGTCTGTCTGTCCTACAGGGAGGAGGAGAGGGGGATCCATCCTGCACAGGCCTGTAGTGTGCTCTGGAGGGAGGGAAGAGGAAGGCAGAAGGTCGAGGCTGGGATGAGGGTTATGGTACGGATTCCCCTGTGCACCATGAGGGAGAGGAGCAGTGCACCCCATGGGCAAGGGTTGACCAGGGACTGGCCCGGCTGCGTCTTTAGGTGCAGGGAGCTGAGCTGGAGCTGGGGTGCCCAAACTGGGGTGCAGGCAGGCTGGATGCTGGCTCCAGCCTGTGCTGTGGCTGAGCTGCGTGTTCCAGTGCTCTGCAGTGACCTCCTCCCTTCCTAAGCTGGAGCTGATGCCCGGTCTCTGTCTGGGGCATGAACTATGTCTCACTAGAGTTAGGAACTGTTGTGTGGGGCTACATCAACACTCAAAAGGGAAGTTGTTGCCCAGGCTGGGCTTCCTCAGCACTGAGCTGCTGTTGGTGGGGTCGCACATGAGCAGAAAAGGGACAATTTGCCCACTACCCTCAGCACAGCTGCCCCCTCCCAGCTGGGGCAGCAGTTGTGATTCCCAAGGGAGCCTCCCCTGCCTGCTGCTGCAGGAGGTTCCTTGCCAGCCCCCTACATGCCCCTGCAGCAGGCTGAGCATCCTTGCCCTGCACTTGCTCAGCTGGGCTGTCACCCAGGATATGGCTCCGGAGGTGTGTGGGGTCCCACACTCCTTTTGGCACCTGTAGGACAGGAAGGATACCACTACATGCTGCCTGCAGGTCTCACAGCCAGCACTGGTGGCCCACTTGGGCACCTGGGGTGCTTCCTCTGCCCTGCATCCAGCTCAGCATCCAGCATGGCTTCAGCTTCGTTGGCATCTGCCTTTTATTGACTGCGGGGGGAGTTGGGTGTCAGGGCATGGGGCTGACCCTGCCTCTGGAGTGGTTCTTGGAGGGAGAGCCCAGGGGCACCAGGTGGGTGCTGGGATTAGTGGGACACTGTGAGAGGCTCGGGGAGGGGAGTGGGGGCTGGGCTCAGCACCACTTGAGCACCCAGTGATGGTGCTGTGGTTCCACCAGCCGCCTCTGCCCATGGCCACGGCAGCCGCCTCCCTGATCCTGCCCTGGCTCATCCTTCCCGCTGCTCGGAGGCCACTCTCCTGTACCTCAGCTGTGATGGTTTCCAGACCCTGCTGTGCTCCGGCAGCCACGGGAGGATGGAGGATACGTGTCCCAAGAAATAAGCCCCGGGGGACCCTGGGCTGGGCCACAGCCACACCACCAGCAGCTGGAGGAGTGGCACTGTCCCTTCCGTGCGCAGGATGGGCAAGTGAACCAGAACGACAACTGGGGATGGGACCCATGGTCCCGAGGGAATGAGGCAGGGGTGACACCAGCCACACCGGGCTGGGCAGGGGACAGGGCTGCGGGTGGTGGCACAGTCGGGGTGGCAGTGTGGGGACCGTGGTTCTGCCGTCCCACGCCTGGCTCTATAGGTCCGAGACCTCCCCTGAGTAGGCGCTGGGGTCCTCATCCGACCGCGTGATCACCTTGAACTGCCGCCGCAGGAAGCCCCCGTAGCGCTTCTGATTGTCCCACTTGAGCTTGGGCCGGATGCGGCGCATGAAGCCCCCGTAGCGCTTGTGCAGCTGCGCCAGCTCCTGCCCCTCGACCCCGGCACCCGTGGGCTCTTCGTCCCCATCACCTGCCGGCCCCGGGTAGTCCTCGGGAGCTGCTCGCTCCCCCAGCTTGCGGCCGAAGCCCCTGAACTTCTTGCTGAGGCCGCCCTTGCTGTGAGCGTTCTCGCGGAGCAGGGACAGCAATTTCCCCTTGGACATCATCTTCATGAAGCCCCCGTAGCGCTTGGCCGGGGCCAGTGGCATCTCCGCAGGGCCCAGATCCTGCTCTGGCTCCGCCTCATCCTCCTCCGCCTCCTGTGGGGACGGGTCTGTCCCTTCGGCCAGGGCCACCAGCGGGGCTAGGAGCGCCAGCGCCTTCCTGCACATCTCCCATTCGGGGCCGGATGACAAGGAGCCCTGGCATTCCCACAGGCACATCTGCAAGACAGCGGCCGCAGCGGCCCCAGGTGCTTGGGGTGACCCCCTGCCTTCCTCCCACACCACCCCAGGCGTGTCCCCACCCCAAGCCCAGGGGTCCATGCCCACCGTGTTGCTCAGCTCAGTGTGGAGCCGAAGTTTGCATCCTGGGTTGCCCCATGACCACCACACCAGGTGGCACCTAGCTCTGCCACCCTGCACCCATGACACTCCACTGCTGTGTCTCCCTGGCTCATGTCCGTGTGTGCTGGCACTCACCAGGGGCTGGACGCTGCTCTCGGCGCCACGGGTCTGGGCTGCACAGAGGGAACACTGGGTGACACAGTCAGCAGATGCCACCGCAGACAGGGACAGGCAGAGTGCCAGTGCTAGTGCCCGCCGTGCCATCTCGCCCTGCAGATGCTCCCTGGAGAGAGGAAGACGGCACAGAGCCTGTCACCATCCCTGTGCCAGCTCTGGGGGGCTCATCACCACTCCACAGGCACTGGGCACCTACCACCACCACCTGTGAGCTGCCTCTGGGGACATATACAGGGACTTGAGCCTTTGCCCATTCCCGTGCAACCCACCTCTGGGTGCTGCTCCTGGCAAGGACAGCACAGGATGTAATCCCTTACCCTGGCTGCCGCCTGGTCCTTGGCATGAGCTCTGAGCCATAGCCAGCTCCTGGGGGCCACCAAGTCGCTGTGGGCAAGACCACCATTGCATCCCATCTCATTTTATCTCATCCTGATTCCATCTCGTCTATCCTCTCCATCTCTCTTATCATACCATTAGAAAGAAAAGACCCTTTTTTCCCCAGCATTGTGTTTCTCTGCGATATTGTGATTGCCATGTCTGTGTGGCGCAGGCAGATGAATCACTAGCTCTTCCCCTTGGCCTTGGGGAAAAGAACCGCAGCAAGTGGAGCTGCGGTGGGAAGTGGATGGGGTGATGCCATGGCCCAGCGTGGACTCACCCCAGGCTGCTGTACCCCACACCAGTGCAGCCTCATCTCCCCTCCCTCCCACCCACCAAGTCTTCTGGGCTGGTACATCACGAGAAAGGGGAAAAAAGAAGGATTTGGGGTCCAAGCCTACCTGCAAACCATGATCACTGTCCTCCAGCCATTTGGGAGCCGTGATGGAGCCTCTGGCCTCTGCGGCAAGAACACCGTGCTCAGCTGGGAGAGGAACTTTTTGGGTGGCAGTGTGAAACCTGACCCTGGGTGAGGCTGGAGGGGCCAGTGCCAACCCCGGCTGCACTGCCACAGGATCACGGTGCCACTAGGACCATGATAGCCCCAGAGTAAGAGCCAGCCCCAAAGGGGTGCACTGGCTGCAAGCCCCTGCCTGCCTCCATTGCTGCTTTTATCTAGGGTGGGAAGACATGACCCAGAGGGATCTGTTACACATTAATGACGCATATTAGAGACTATTGTGTTCTCCAGCAGTAGCTGCTAATGTACTGTAATTGGTACTGATGAAGAAATGTTAATGCCACAGTATTAATTCATGCTAGATTAAAATTTAATTTTAATTATCTGCACCATCGTGTGTCGAGCTGTCTGCATTCCTCGGCTGCACGGCCACCAGCTCCGTGCATCACCCCAGTGCCCCGGCAGCACGGCAGGGAACAGGGTGGCAGCTGCCCAGGATGGCAGGGGCACAGTAGGACCTCAGCCAGCCCTCACCCATGAGACACGGGGACAGTCTCTTATTGCCACAGGGCCACTGAGACAGCACCGAGGAGTGAGGACACGCCAGCCGCACAGGTAGGTGCCAGCTGCAGCACTAGGGGGAATGGAGCTCCCAAAAAGAGCTGATGACTGCTTTCCAGGAGCCCCGCTGGGAGCCTTTTCCCTCCCTTTCCCCACCTGCTTCCCCTCCCTTGCTCCTCTGCAGCCGGTATCCCCGTGGGTGCCATCAGACAGCACCGGGAATGTTCCCATGCTGGGAACAAGCTGCCGGTTTGTCTGGCACTGCGCAGTTCAGACCTCTGGCATGCTGGACACGATGTGTCCCATCCCTGTCAGCCTACTGCAGACGGAGGATTTCATGGCACATGGGGGAGCTGCAGTTCTCCGGGCACAGCGTGACCAAGGACACCCTGGGACACCCCACTGCAAACGTACCGTGTCCAGGTGGTGCCACAAATGTCCCGGCAGTGCTCTGCCTGCTCCTGAGGGTGGGATAAGGAGGACTGGCAAAATGGGAGCACGGAAAGGGGAAGAAAACAAAGAGCTTTGGACAAAAGAGGAAAGAAGCAGCAGGGAGGAAAAAGCGAAAAGAACACAAAGGGAAGAAGAAGAAAAGCAGAGTTCAAGCTCAACCCTGCATTACCTGCAGGAACCCAAGGCTCCGGAGCCATCTCTCCTGCAGGAACACCTTGGAAAGATTGTGGCAGGGTCTGGCAATGCCAGCATTGAGTTCCAGCCTCTGTGGCCACTCTCAGCACATTCCACCTGTGCCAGGTACCTGCTGGTGTCCCCTCCTCTCCTGTCTCATTTCCACTTGAGTCTTCAAAGACCAGGCTTTGCTTTGGAAAACCCCCAAGCCATATTCATGCACCCCAGGGGCCAATTACAGACCTGGTGACCCAAGGAGGGATGAGGAATCAGGACTCTGTGTGCTAGAGAGCAGAGACTGACCCCATCTTTATTAACCTGAAATTATACCTAATGAAGGACGTGAACAGCTCTGTGTGCAGATCCCTCCTCCCTCACAGGTCCAACTCCACAGGTTTGGATCCTGCACATATTTCTGGTGGAGAAGAAAAGCAGCTCCTTTCCTCACCTCTAAAAATTTCCTGGAAACACTGCCAGGACAAGGCTTCTCAAAAAAGCCAGTAACTTTTGGAATTGAATCACTCAAAACTCAGGAGTGCTGCTTGAGCCAAGAAGGGGGAGAAAGAACCCCCCCACCCTCTCTGCCCCTCCAAGCCCTGGGTGATCCTGCTGCCAGGATGGCAGGCACGGCATCAGCACGGAAATTAACCCCAGCAGAGCTCTGGACAGCTGTTCTTGGGCTCTGAAACTCAAGGGACGAGAGGAACCTGCAGCCATGTGGAAGCCCCCCAAAATAACTCAAGTCCAACCATAAGCCGCTCTCAGCACTGCAGCTCAGGGGGTGTTTTTAAACTGTCGCTTTTTGGGGAGCAAGAGAGATTCCCTGTTTGTGCCCATGCAATGGAAGGGGGATGACAACCCCTGCAACCCTACCTGCCGCTGCTTTCTGTCCCGCCGAGTACCCGCTTCGCCAAGTCAGGACGGGTCGTGGCTGATGGGTGTCCCTCCACGGGCGTCAGGCTGCGCCAGTCATCGGTGGCAAGGCCACACTGGTAGGTGGCCCCACGATGCTGCCGTGGTTGCCCACCGGACTCACCGCCGGCTGGCTCCCACCCCGCTTTTATGGCCACGGAGTCTCCTCCTGCGGCGGGGCCCGGCTGTGCGCGGCAGCAGAGCCAATCGGGGCGAGGGAAGCTGTGAATAATCAGCCCCGCAGCATCCCCGCCACCTCCCGAGCAGGCTCGCCCGCACAGCCGAGGCCTCCCCGCGGCCCCCCGGCCGCCCCGGGAACCGGGGTGCACATCCCACCACTGCAGCTGCCTCACTCAGAGATGCCTGTCGTGCCCAGCCTCGGTCCTCGGGGCCGAAACACGTTCCCCAAACAAGGAAGGTGGCAGGGGACTGGGATGAGGTCTGTCCGTCTTCCCACACAGCTGCATCCCAGAGGGGTTTGGCTGCTGGAATCCCCTGGACACCAAATTCATATCCTGCCCAAGAAGGGCGGGGGGGAAGGTGAAACCCTGAACTCCTCCCACCCTGTTCCCCGAGTTGGGGAGAGGCTCTGTCCTCGTGGAGATGCTGGGGAGAGAAGTGAGTCCGTCCAAAGCTGCTGGGAAGGAAGAGAGGATCTTCACACCGCGGGAAAGGGATGTCCCAACCCACCCAGCCTGGCTGCTGTCAGGTGAACAAGCCTTTGAATAGAAAGCCCCCAACCTCTGCAAAGCCAGGGCTCAGACCCATGGGGCTTCCCTCCAGCCCCACATCACCCTGAACCCCTTCCTCATGAGGGCAAACACAGAGATGAGCCAAAGGGGTAGGGGGAGCTGGGTGGGAGGACGAAGACACCCCCACTTTCCCCACTCAGCCCTGATTTCTGTTCTCACACATTCCCAAGTCTGATTCGAGGGTAAACGAGAAGAGCACTGGGGCAATGACAGGCAATCCCCGAGCCCCTGCACCACTGTCCCACCGCACCATGTCACAACAGACGTGTGGGATGGGGGTCCGAGGTGCAGACCCCACAGGACATCCTGCCCTGGCCCCCACACCCCGGTGGGTGCAGACACATCCCTTGCGTCGCCGGCAGCGCAGCCAGTCCTCTTGCCTTGAAGATGGAGCTATTTTTATCGGAGCTCAAGAGGGATGTTTCCCAGCAACCTGCCGTTCTCCCAGCTCGAACACCAGCTGCTGGACCTGGTAGCCCCCTTGCTCAGCCCTCCCAGCACTGGTGAGGGAAGTGGGGGCCATCGACACAGTTGGGACCCTCTGCTGGGCACCCAGCAGCCACGGCAGCCTGTGCCTGTGGTCCTCCATCAGGCCTGGTGGTCAGATCCAGTGGCACTTACTCCCTGAAAAGCAGGTGGGACCCCACGGGTTTTGTTTGGAGGCGGATTTTAACTCATCCAGGCTGGGGCTGTGCCAGTACAGAGGGACCAAGGGAGCAGGGCATGGGGTGGGGGTCAAGGGCAGAGCATCCTGCATCTCCCTTAGGGCCAACTGAGGAATGGTGCTGGAGCGAGGGGGGATGGAGCTCAGGCCCCGCAGGAGCAAAGGGCGGCCCCGGCCCCGCCTCGCTGTCGGGGTGTGCCGGGCAGGCACAGAACAAAGCTGAGAAGAACAAAACGCAGCTGCAAACGGCCACAACACCCTGGGAGAGGGGCTGTGGGCAGCCCTAGGGCAGTTTAACCCTTGCTGCTGGGATTGATGGCGGTGCGGGCACCACAGACACGGTGGGGTGGAGCATTTCTACACCAAACCCATTATTTTTACATGAATATGTATATATGCACCCAGCGGCCTGGGGGGCAGCCACCTCCCCGCACAGGGTAATTGCACACGAGGGAGATGAATTAGAGATGGAGCAAACTCCAAGGACGCAGAGGGAAAGGTCGTTTGGAATAAGGTTCCTTCCCTTTGCTCCTGCTGGGAGGTCAAGTTACTCCTGTCCCCAAAGCAAAGTGCCACAGATCTACTGAGCTGGGTAAGAGGGTCCTCCATGGGTCCAGGGCGTGGAGGGTGACAGGGTCCCCCGGGAGAGGAGCTGGGAGCCAGCCCACCCACCAGCAACTCTACTTAATATTCATCTGTCTCTTCCTAATGGGAAAGTGTCTCTGAGTCACACTGACATTTCCCTGGGACAATGGTAATTAAGTATCTGGGTAAGTGAAATGTGCGGTAATAGAAAAGTTAACTTTTCTTAACTACGTGAGTGAAAGGCGCGTTCGGCGAGGAGGGGGCCGTGCCAGGCACCCGCGGCAGCAGGTGGGAGTTAATGTCAGCTAACGTCACACAGCGCTGCCACTCTGCCCCTGCGCCCCCAGGGCCCCCCCCGAAGGACTCTCCCCCAGACCAGACAGGGCTCCCCATCCCGGGATGGGGTAAATCGTCCCTGCGGGTGGGACAAACTCTGCCAGCCGCTGGGGCTGTCCCCAAGCAGAGGGACTGCGACCCAGAGCTGCCGGCGGGAGCATCCGCAGGAAGGCAGTCGCTACGCTGTTGATCCTCCAGCACTGTCAGCTTTATCCCATTCAGGGACAGGGCTTTTCCAGAAACTCCCAAAACGTTTGCACTCCTGCCTGACCATGCCGTAGGCAGGAGAGGGAGGTTTTCAGAGGGATTTTGTGGGACATGTGGGAGAATCGCCGGGTGGGCGAGGCCCGGGGGTCTGCTCCAAACTGCCCGCGGGAGCTGTGCAGCCTCCGATGGAGCGTGACTGCACCGGAGCGAACCTCCGGCGATTGCATCGGCAAAAGGAGCACGGGCGCAGAGGGCGGTCAGCGCTGCCCAGGCGGGCGCACGGTGATCTCGGTGCGTGGGCAGGAGGCACAAGTGCCACTCGCAGCGCCAGAAGCGGCTCTCTCGTAAACACAGCGAGTCACGCAGCTGCCGCCGTGCCCGCCGCTCCAGCCTGCCGAGCGGCACCGTGGGCACAGGGCTGGCTGCGGTACGACCCCCGCAATCCCCTCGAAGGCGAAGTGGCTCCATTTAAAAACAAATTGAGGTCAAACCACTTGCAGGAGCTGCAGCCGGCGCCGTGACACCGCGGGGCAACCCCGCGCTGGAGCCGCCGCTGGCTCCGGGGGTCGCCGTCCCTTCCCCGGGGGGACCAGCGTGACGCAGCCGGGAGCTGCTGCTGCATGATGGCAGCGGCACGTGGCTCAGCAGTGGGTCAAGAAATCAGGGAGTTTTGTGAGCTGCGTGAACCGGCTCCGCAGACGCTGTCTTTGACCGGCCGCAGTGCCCGCTGTCAATGGCACCGCCCGCGGGGCAGGAAAACGCCGAGAGGCGGCTGAAAAAGTACCTTTTGCTCGGTTGGGTCGCCATTCCCTCCCCAAATCCACGGGGAGCGAGCCCGGGGACCTGCCAGCCACCAGCAGCGTCGGGAGCAGGATGAGACCCCCGCGCAGCCCGGAGTGGACGGATACTCGTGAAGCCTCCGGCCCGGGAGGTGAAGAGCAATTTGGGGACGGTGCCTGGGACCTCTGTGGCTCCCCCCATCTGCTCGCAGGAGAAATCCCACCAAACTAGCTCCACGGGGAACCAAGACCCAGTCCCGCGGGGCCATTCCGGGGGGACACACTGCAGCCCCGCGTTCTCCTCCCGCCCCTCGCCGCCCCTCGGGGTCCCGGCGTAGGGCAGCCGCCGCGTCCCGCTCTTGCTGACCAATACACACGGACACCCGTGGGGTGCCGCGCCGCTCCTCACTAGCCTGGGGTGCCCCCAAAACTCTCGGTCCCGGCCCCCAGGGCAGTGGGGCGATGTCTCTCGGGATCGCGGCCAATTTCCCGGGGAACTTCCAGCTGGTGATCCCCGGGAGCGGGGTCGGACCGTCACTGTCGGGGTGAGCACGGCGCCCGAGATGGACCTCCGAACGCTGCTGGAGGAGTGAAACTGCCCCCGAGCCGCGCGTCCGCTCTTCCCGGTACGGCTGCACAGCACCAGTGCGCCGAACATTCAGCGCCGCGCGGCTACCGCCGGCCCAACGGGTCCCGGGGATTCTCCGCGTCCCGGGGATTTATTGGGTCCCTGGGCACCACCCCCTCCCCGGGGAATCACCTCCCTGACTGCATCACCTCCCCGCTGGGTCATCACCTCCACCCTGTGCACAGCCTCCCTTCCCCGGTGCACCGAGCTACTGCCGGCGCACCGCGTCCCGAGACATCGCTCCCCCAGCGGCATCACGCACAGCCCTCCCCGGTGCACCGGACCCCCTGCACCGCATGGCTACCGCCGGTGCACCGCTCCCCCCAACCGCATCCCGCCCTCCCGGCGCACGGCCCGGGGCGGTGGGAGGGGGCCGGTGAGGGCGGGGCACCCCCCGCCGTTACATAAGGGGGTACGTCAGGGCGCGCGGCCACGCTC